>ML243708.1:0-26082 GCA_005239495.1 Nicotiana undulata
CTGGCATCACCCCGACGAACTCTATCCTGAAGAACTAATAAGTGTCGGTCATCATACTGTCTCACCTTAATTTGATCAATTAAAGAAGACCGAGAAGCCATGATAGCTACCACCCGTGGAGGGTCTGACAAATCCAATCTCACTAACCGACCCGCTAATGCCTGAACATCAAGGGCTAAAGGTCGCTCTGCTGCTGAAAGATAAGCTAGACTTCCCAAACTCTCGCCTCTGCGACTCAAGGCATCGGCCACCACATTGGCCTTCCCCGGATGATACAAGATAGTTAAATCATAATCCGTGAGAAGCTCTAACCATCTTCTCTGCCGCAAATTCAAGTCCTTCTGCCTCAGCAGATACTGCAAGCTACGATGATCGGTGAAAATCTCACACTGCACTCCGTACAAATAATGCCGCCAAATCTTCAAGGCATGAACAATAGCAGCTAAATCCAGATCATGCACTGGATAGTTCTTCTCATGCACCTTCAACTGTATCGACGTGTAGGCAATCACCCTACCGTCCTGCATCAACACCTCTCCCAAGCAAACTCTAGAAGCATCGCAATAAACCGTATAGGAACCCGAACCAGTAGGCAACACTAATACCAGAGATGTGGTCAATGCTGACTTGAGCTTCTGAAAGCTCTCCTCACATTCATCGGACCATCTGAATAGAACACCCTTCTGGGTCAATTTGGTCAGAGGTGAAGCAATAAAAGAAAATCCTTCCACGAAGCGACGGTAGTAACCCGCCAGACCAAGGAAACTCCGAATCTCTGTAGTTGAAGACGGTCTAGGACAACTTTGCACCGCCTCAATCTTTTTCGGATCAACTTGAATACCCTTGCTAGACACCACGTGTCCTAAGAAAGCTATTGATCCAAGCCAAAACTCACACGTAGAGAATTTTGCATAAAGCTTCTCCTCTCTCAATCTCTACAACACGATTCTCAAGTGCCGGGCATGCTCTTCCTAGCTACGAGAATAAACCAGGATGTCATCAATGAATAAAATAACGAAAGTATCAAGATAGGGTTGGAACACGCTGTTCATCAATTGCATGAACGATGCTGGGGCATTGGTCAGCCCAAATGACATAACCAAAAACTCATAATGACCGTATCTGGTCCTGAAAGCCGTCTTCGGAATATCAGAATCCCGAATCTTCAACTGATGATACCCCGACCTCAAGTCGATCTTGGAGAATACCTTAGCTCCCTGAAGCTGGTCAAATAAGTCATCAATACGAGGCAACGGATAACGATTCTTCACTGTAACCTTATTTAACTGTCTATAATCAATACACATGCGCATCGAACCATCCTTCTTTTTCACAAACAACACCGGCGCACCCCAAGGCAATACACTAGGTCAGATGAACCCCTTATCTAAGAGTTCCTGAAGCTGCTCTTTTAATTCTTTCAGCTCTGCTGGTGCCATACAGTAAGGTGGAATAGAGATAGGATGAGTGTCTGGCACCAGGTCAATACCAAAATCAATATCCCTATCAGGTGGCATGCCTGGCAGGTCTGCAAGAAATACATCCAGAAAATCACAGACTACGGGAACAGAATCAACAAATGGAGTCTCACTACTAACATCCCTCACAAACGCAAGATAAGATTCACACCCTTTCTCAACCATACATTGAGCCTTTAAATAAGAAACCCTTTCTCAACCATACGTTGAGCCTTTAAATAAGAAATCACTCTTCTAGGAACGTGCTCTATAGACCCCCTCCACTCAACTATCGGAACTCCGGGCATAGAAAAGGTAACGGTCTTAGCGTGACAATCAAGGATAGAATGACAAGGGGATAACCAGTCCATGCCCAGAATTACATCAAAATCTACCATACTCAGTAACATCAAGTCCACTCGGGTCTCTAGACCCCCAATAGATATAAGACACGACCGATACACACGGTCTACAATAATAGTATCACCCACTGGAGTCGAAACATGAACAGAAGTATCTAGAGACTCACGGGGCATATTAGAAAATGAGAAAAATAGGATGATACATAAGAGTACGTGGAACCAGGGTCAAATAAAGCCAAAGCATCACTGTGACAAACTGAAATAGTACCTGTAATCACTGCATCTGACGCCATAGCATCAGGCCTAGCCGGAAGTGCATAAATACGTGGTTGGCCTCCACCTGCTCGACCTCCCCCTCTAGGACGCCCTCTAGCTGCCTGACCACCACCCCTAGCGGCCTGGGTAGGTGGTGAAATAACTGGGGCTAAAGCCGAGGACTGAACCCTTTGCTGAGCTGAATTATTAGGGTGACGGGGACATTGTCTCCACTCATGCCCGAACTCTCCACACTCATAACAATTTCCTAGAGCTGGAGATGAAAATTGACGAAAACCCCTGCCACCGTGATAAGCACCAGACGAACCCTGATAAGATGATGCTCGAGCGGAGCTCTGAGATGGAAGGGCGCTAAAAGATAAATGTCCCTGATGAGCATTGAGGGGACCCTGCCCCGACGATACCCCACTGTATGTTGGGCGAATTGACTATGGAGGTCTAAACAAACGACCTTTGTTAGGCTGAAATTGCCCTCTGGAAGGGGAACCACTGAAATTTCCTGATCCCCGAGGCCTCTTGACCTCTCTTTCCTCACGATCCTGCCTACAAACCGACTCAATATCTCGAGCAATATCAATAACTTGCTCAAATGTGACCCCAGACACCCTCTCTCTGGTAATCAAGATCCGAAGCTGATATGATAGACCATCTACAAACCTTCTAATCCTCTCCCTATCAGTAGGGACAATCTCAGAAGCATGTCTGGCTAACTCAGAAAACCGCATCTCGTACTGGGTAACTGATAATTCTCCCTAGCGCAGCTGCTCAGATTGCCTACGATGCTCCTCTTTGTGGGACTGAGGAACATATTTCTCCAAAAAGATCGTGGAGAACTGCTGCCAGGTGAGAGGTGCTAAACCAACTGGTCTACGCCTTTCAAATGACTCCCACCAAGTAAAGGCAGTACCCGCAAACTAAAATGTAACAAACGAGACCCCACTGGTCTCCAAAATTCCTGCAGTACGTAGTATCCTCTGGCATTTATCAAGAAAACCTTGGGCATCCTCACCCTCTATGCCACTAAAAGTCGGAGACTTAAGTCTGTTGAACCTTTCCAACCTACGCTGCTTATTCTCAGGCATAGCAGCGACCACAAAATCTTGAATTGGAGCAATCGGCTGAACTGGGGCTGCTCCTGGTGCCTGAATACCCCGTACAACCTGCTCGGGTGTCCGGGCAGCTGGAGTTTGATTGCCTCCCCCAGCCTGAGCTGCAGTGGCAGTAGTAGACATAGCAACTGCCTGAGCCAAACTGAACACACCGTCAATATCTAGGCCAAGGTCTCCTGAAGACCCGGAATAACAATAGGCACTGTCGGTGCCTAAGCCTGTCCAGCTAGAGCACCATCGGCGGGAACCTGATCCTGAACGATAGGGGGATCCTGTGGTACCACCCCGTCTGCTGCTTGAGCTGGTCCCCTACCCCTACCATGGCCTCGACCCCTTGTGGGTCTGGCTGGTGCCTAGTCACCCTGATCGGTATTGCGTGTCCTCACCATCTGTGAGAGAATGAAATACGTAAGTTTAGATTTGAAGAATCAATAGATTGGCACGAAAGAGTTCCAGAAAATAGAGATGTTTCCTAGAAGTTTTGCAGCCTCTCGAAGATAAGTACAGACGTCTCCGTACCGATCCGCAAGACTCTACTAAACCTGCTCATGACCGTTGAGTCCTATGCAACCTAGTGCTCTGATACCAACTTGTCNCCATCACTTTACGTCCCAATAATAGTTCACAATTAAATAATACGCAAACAACCACATCACAATTCATATAAATAAGTCTTAACGCCCCAATAATAGTCTAACCAACCTCCCAAGAACTGGAGTCAATAGTCGTGAGCATCTAAGAATAAATAAATCTAACTCTTCTAAAACTATAATCTATGTCTCTGAATCAAATGCTAAAACTAAATAAGGAAGGGAAATGGAGAAGTTGTGGACGCTGGACAGCTACCTCGAAATCCCGTGAAATGCTGCTATCAACTGCGTCAGCTACTGCTGCGAACTAGTACCTGGATCTGTGCACAGAGGCACAGGGAGTCTTTATGAGTACGTCAACTCAGTAGTAATGAAAATAAATCACAGTCTGAGTAATATAAACACACAGAACATGTACACATTTCCACAAACCAGTAGACACCAAGTCACCACGTAATATTCATCAAATAATAAGTTCGAAATCAGTTTTCAAAAATCCTTTGAAAACAAGTTCAATATCAGTATAACTCAATAAAATTCTCAGTAAAACCCGTTCGAAAATGAAGTAAATATTTGTTCGAAAACTCAGTAAAAATCTTCATAAAACTGCCCCTCATGCCAAAAATCATTTATAGTAACCATTGCCCATCAGGCATCCTCACAATCACTCTGCCCATCGGGCATCCTCACAATCACTCTGCCCATCAGGAATCCTCATAGTCACTCTTCATAAGCCCCACGGGCATCACTCATTCGGTACCGGCGCTCACTGGGGTGTGTTACAGACTCTGGAGGGGCTCCTACAGCCCAAGCGCAATAATAAGCCACAACATGGATAAATCACACACAAATAGGCCCGCAGCCTCACTCATATCATATCATCCTCACAATGTAGGTCAGCAGCCACACTCATATAATAACATTCTCACAATATAGGCCAACAGCCTCACTCAGTCAGACACTCTCAATTTGACTTTCAGGACATAAATATACCGGGTTCTCGACCCAAAAACAGTGTTTCATTTTTCAATAAATAGTATCAAAATACTCTGAGTGTCAAAACAATTTCACAGAAAAGACTGAGTGAAAATCATAACATATCAGTGAGGAAAATATTAAAACAGCCCCCAAGGGGTTAAAACCGATCGGCACAAGGCCCCAAACATGGCTTTCAGACAAAATCATATCAAAATATATCTATACTAATAAGAATAGGCTTAGAAATCGGTTTCGCAACTCAATAGTCGCCTAAAGAGGAAAGATGTTTCCAAAGTTTTCACCTTTTTATCTCAAAACCCGTGAAAGGGTGCATAGTCCGGGTTTCATACCCTCAGGATAAGATGTAAAGACATTACTTACCTCAAAACTAGCCCGAAAACTATCCCGCGATGCGTTTGCCTTTCGAATCAACTTTCTGATGCTCCAAATCTACCAAGTTCAGATTTTTATCTACATCTAGACCGCCTGTTATCGAGACTGACAATGATGATATTTGGAGAAATGTACAAGTGAGAGAGTATTATGTTGATGACCACTTGAACAAAACTCCCTCTCAGATATCCATTGTGTCACTTCTGCAAAACTCATACACACACATGAATGCTTTGATGAAGGTGTTGAGCTAAGATTATGTACCCATCAAATAGTGGGGAGATGGATAACATGGTTGGACAGGTATTGGAGAGCCACAAAATCAGTTTTCATGAAGATGAATTACCATTAGAAGGGCCGAGTCACAATAGGGTGCTACGCATCACTTTTATTTCTCTGTGTGTGATGGATTCTTAGCATCGCGTTGTGGTGATACTCGTCGAGTTTGCGGGACGGTCCTCTTGTATGCTGTCATTTTTTCCCATGTTTGGGTACATTTGGAGTGTGCTTATTGGTGCACGGACTGCACGAGTTGTGACTTTAGATTGCATTGATATATCATGTCACTAGAGTGGCCGTGTTGGACGAGATGGGGTCATTGGGCCTAGAATGGGTGCTATTGGAATTGATTACAGCATGGTTGGAAGAATAATATCAAAAGCCGACTTAGAAATTTTCTAAAGTTCCTATCGAAGGAGAAGGAGTTCCATAGCTTGTTGATCAGACGAATGGTTATGAGTTTCTATGTGTTTCTTTTATCATTGTCAGTATGTGAAGGTGTTAGAACGGCACTTTGTTGATAAGAGGTTTATTACCGGTGTTCGGGTTGTTTTGAGCGATTGTTGTTGTTAGAAATTATCTCTATAGGTATTTGTGTTTTGAGGTATATCATGTTATTACATATTGGGTTTCGGATATGGCTTGATACAACTTGTTCAGACTTCCACAGCATGCTGATGTGAGATTATGATGTTCTAGTAATATCAGATGCAGGAATTGGATTCTAGGGCTTATGGACTAGGTTGGATGAAGGAATTTCAGTTTATGTCATGTTATCAGACTTATATGGGGTAGGGTGACGTGGGATCACCCTCGGGTATGTTCATGGTAAGATTACATGGCGATTTCGATGGTTTTGGAACAACTCTTTTTACGTTCGAGGACGAACGTATATTTAAGTGGGGGATAATGTAACGACCCAACCGGCCGTTTCGGACATTTACACTCCTTTCAACTATTTGAAGTCTTAAATATCTTTTTATGATGTATTATGACATATGTGAATCATCGGATTTGGTTTTCAGGTATTTCCAAGTAAGTTGGAAGAATGAAATTCAAAGTTTAAAACTTAAGTTAGAGGTTGACCGGATGTTCACTTTTGATATCGGTGTCGGAGTCTAGTTCTAAAAATTTTCATATCTTCGTTATGTGATTTATGACTTGTGTGAAAACTCTGAGGCCACTCGGACTTGATTTGATAGGTTTCGGCATCGAATATAGAAGTTGGAAGTTCTTGGTTTCATTAAGCGCTAATAAGAAGTCGACGTGTGCGAATTATATTATTTTGGGTGTAGATGAGGACTATTAATATGATGGATATAAATTGGATATGATAATAAGTTTGCGAGGCACATTATAAGTGATTTGGGGCCTTTGGAGAGGCCTAGGTTTAAGCCAAGTTGGAAAACTTACACGATCAACTAAAATTCCAAATGAATACGCACAAGACAAACACTTTGGACGGGCATATTTACATTTATATGAGGTGTTATGTTATGTAAAGCCTATCAAATGAAATATCCTTGAGTCTAGTTTCCAAGCTTCAAATCATTCGTCATTTGGACACTCCTACAAGAAGTTATGACCAAATTACTAAAGGCTGGCAAAATGCGATCCCGTGGCAATTCTGCGGTCGCAAAATCATTATGCGGTCCGCATAAATGATCTGCGACCGAAAAAATGGTCGCAAAATGGACCAGTGTAGCCCAGGTTTGGGCACCAATTTTGCGATGCATTCCGCGACCCACATACCTATTCTGCGATGACTTTTTCGATCGCAGGCCTGATTTCAGAGGCTTCATTTTTTTAATTTTCAACCTGACTCCGTTTTGATAAATATGCTTTAGGGTGATTTTAAGAGCATTCTAGAGAGAGATGAGAGCATTTTAGAGAGATATGGAGGAACCCAACATTCAAATCATCCAATCTTATGTCAATCTTCAGCAATCAAAGAACTCAATCACAAGATCTTCATCAAAGAGGTAAGTTTTCATACCCTAGTTTTCAATTTTGGATTTGGGATTAAAAGTTGGTCATGAGAGGTGTGATTCTTGGGCGTGAAAAAATTATGTATACATGTATAAATAGGGTTTGTGGGAAGATTGTTGAGTTCAAATGGGTAAAGGTTGGGTTGAAAATGGTAGAAATCTTCAAAGACATTAATTGAGGATTTGAGGGTCCAATTGATGTCGAAATTTGGTGAAATTTGTATGGATGGACTCGTGGTTGGATGGGTGTTCGTATTCCGTAACTTTTGCCGAGTTTCGAGACATGGTCCCCACTAGTATGTTTTGGGTGTAATCTCGGATTTTGTGGGAAAATTAGTATTTTCATATGGAATTAATTCCTATAATATGTATTGAATGAATCGAATTAATTGTGAATAGGTTCAAGGCGTTCGGAGGCCGATTCGCGAGGCAAGGGCATAGCGAAGTAAGGAATTACACGGTGAGGTAAGTAACTCTTCTAAGCTTGGTGCTGAGAGTATGAAACCTTCATTATGTGTTATGTGATGGTATTGAGGTGACGCACATGCCAGGTGACAGGCGTGTGGGCGTGCACCTTGTGAATCGGCACTCTGTTGTTCTCATGGCCTTGTATGGTTGCCCTATTTTGCTGACGTTTGTGCTTTCCCCTATATGATAAAGTACTTGAGCTGTCAATATAATGTACATCATGTTTATGCTTTATGATGATATTGTTTGAACCCATAGTGGTCATTTCTTGTTGTCATCTCATTGATTTCATTGATATTCATACTCAGTCACATTCACGCATTCATATCACTTCTCAGTCTCAGTTGTGACTTATTGATACATCATATCATTATTCCGGGTCAAATTTCATGACATTGTGAGCCGTGGGTGAGACTTGAGAGAGTGATGACTGAGTGAGGTCGAGAGCCTAATTATGAGTGACAGTTATTGAGTCGGGATGCACGTCGCATCGTATATATTTATTGGATCGGGCTGCACGCCGCAACATATATATATATATATATATATATATAATGGATTGGGTTGCACGCCGCAACAAGGTATATACGGATCGGGTTGCACGCCGCAGCGAGGTATATGTGAATCGGGCTGCACACCGCAGCGAGATATTGGATCGGGCTGCACGCCGGAGCAATGTAGCGCTTGGGCTGAATGAGCCCCTCCGGAGTCTGTACACCCCCAGTGTGTGCAGTCGACTATATATACATAGATCGGGCTACACGCCGCAATAGTTATTATACAACGTTGAGTGATTTAGTGTACTGAGTATTGAGTTTAGTAAGAGATGATGCGAGGTAATGATATTGAGTACTCTCAGAGTGTGAGTACATGTTTCATCTCGGAAATACATGGCATTTACATGCATACATGACATACAGGCATAGAGAAGCATTTTTCCCCATGCTGTATAGTATCACGTCATTCATGACTTATTATACACATTGATATATGGGTATGGAGAGGCACTTTATATTTGTTATTCGGAAAGAAAACGAAACATTTTATTTATCATGGAAAAGGATATTTGGAAAATTTCAGTTTTCAAACTTACTCGTACTTTTGGCATTTTTGGTAAGAGATCTGGTATTTTCTTTCCATGGGATATTTGAAAAGCATGACCATTTTTTTGGTACTGTGAACGAGCTGAGTAGTTTACTTTTGATATATTTCTTTTATACTTGCATTTATGTTGTTATGAACTGTTGTGGAAATATTGGCTTTGGGCTCGATCCTGTGTTAGCTCGTCACTGCCTTCAACCTAAGGTTAGGTCTGTTACTTACTCATTACATGGGGTCAGTTGTACTGATACTACACTTCTTTTATTTTATGATCGATTATTGTATCGAAATAGAAAGTCATTCACGATTTCTTTTATTACTCTTACAAAGCACAAAAGACGAAGAAATGAGAAAAAGACAAAGAAAAACGTTAAAATCAGAACACACTAATGAATATGATAGAAATTTGTAGTAGAGCTTTTGCTACTGCGAATCACATATCTGGCCTACCATCGTATTTCTACAAGTACAGCAAATCCAGCAATCACTGCAATCACTTTGTGAAGTACAAGATCTAAAACAAGTATTCAGTTGTGGGAGCAATCTTTTCGTAAATTCTGAAAGAACATGATCAACATCTGGTATTGCTATGACTTGATTATTTGAGAATCCCGGCACATTAACTGAAAATTTTCACCAATAGCATATTATTATAATCAAAATATCCATCGACATGATATGAAAACTCCACATCTAAACATCATATAATGAAACATATGGGTACACATATATGGATTTATAGGAAATTCATATATGTATCTATATAAATATTAACAAACACAATATAATATATAGATAGATAGATAAAAATGGATACTAACTAGTGATGGTTATGAGAAATATAACCTTTGCAACCAAGGAAATATTCACTGAAGTATTTCATAATCATAAATATCAATATAAAACAATCATCATCGTAATATGAAAAATCCACATTTAAACATCATATGATGGCACAAAAGCATGCACATTATGGATTCATACGAAATATGTATAAAAGTTATCTATATAGCTATATACATATTAACCAAATACATAATGTAGAAGTATAAGGTAGAGAAATATAGACATAATACTAACCAGTTATTGCAACGATAAGAATAGTGATAACGAAACTAAGCTTAAACATCGTCATGCTAGGACTAATATTTCAGCTTTATTATGAAGTTTTTGTACGAGTACTTCGTTGCTCTTAAAAGGCCGTAATTTATAAGCCTCTCCATAAGTAAACTACCTCTCAAACATGTACTACAGTTGCTTTTTTAATATTATTTATGAACTTATTTGTAGTTCAAGTCATGACATAGCTTATTTTAATGCTTTCTGTAGTTCAAGAAACTATAAGCTTTTTTCTTTTATGATTGTAATCAGCTATTGGGTATTAATATTAACAATTAAAAGTTCTAATTGAATTGTTTATAATAAAAAATATATTACTTTAAATCAAACCTCTTTTCTTCTCCTCTAAAGCCTATTGCAACCATGGTAACTTCCTGAATTTTTAGTTCGAAATTCACATGTACTTGTGTCGTGGTAACTAGGTCATCTCCATAATCATCTAGTCAATTAATTGTAAACATATTTATATTACTTAACTAATACTCCTCCGGACTTTAATAAAAAAAAATTGGTTATTTTCACACATATCAAATAATTTATTTTGACACTAAATATTTTCACAATATTGATCGTTAACAACAAAGGAATGAAACTGATTAGCATTAGCAAAACTAAAGATGTACAAGAAGACTGAGGGCAATGATAGGTTTTACGGTCTATATTCTTTTTGGTTTTTCCCTTGTGTTGTTTCCCATTTTTGATATCTCGAAATGAAAATGCCTCTTTAATATAGAGGTGTTAATGGTCCTTTTCCAAAACATTATGATAAAGATTGATATTACAAAAACCGCAAATACTTAATCTTGCATAACTATTATTCATTAGGTCATTTCACTACTAGAAAATGGCAAATTTCCAACCGTCAAATCGGTCCGAAATGGAGCTTTTCCGACGGATCACCGATCGTCAAATCGGTCAAACCTCGTGTTAATAAATCTTTGACCATATCCGTCGCAACTTTTTTATCTTTTTATTTTCATTTTCCAACCGAATCGGACGCAACTTTTTAGTGTTTTAAAAATTTTCGACCGAATCGGTCACAAATGAGGCCAACGAAGTCAGACCTCGTTTAATATTTTTTTGCAACCGATTCGGTCGCAATCTTTTTTTTTTTTTTTTTTTTTTTTTTTTTTCNTTTTTTTTTTTTTTTTTTTTTTTTTTTAATTTTTCCGACCGAATCGGTTGCCAATGCCTTCGCGGTATTTTTCGCCAAATTTTGCGACAGATATAGACGCAATATCTGTCGTCAACATTAATAAAAAATGAATAATATATTTTTATGCCATTTCCAATCGATTCCGTCAGAAATTTCTGACTATTTTTTTCAGTCGGAAATAGGTCGTCTTTCAGTAGTGTTTTTGATTTTCCCCCAAACGTTTTGTGCAATTCGAAGCCTGTCTCCCGAATTCTTGAAAGCGGCATGGACATTAACACACGAAAATAGTCATGAATTCCTATTTTACGACCCTAAAAACGCTAAAACACGAGGAACAATAATGGCGAAACAATTACTATTGTTCATTAGGTTACTTTTTATGGGCCAATAAAATTTTAGACAACTCGGAGCCGTCGCCTGAATTCATGAAGATGGCTCAAAAGTTAGAAATCATCCTCAATTCTTATTTTATGGCTCTAAAACGCAAAAAATGAGAAACAATCATGGCGAAGCATTGACTAGTGTTCATTAGGACATTTCAGATTGGCCTACAACATTTTAGGCGATTCAAAGACTGACTCCTAAATTCATGAAGATGACATGGGCATTAGCATACAAAAATGAAATCGTCCTCAATTCCTGTTTTATGACCCTAAAAGGTAAAATATTTAGGAACAATCACGGCGAAGCGATGATTATCGCAGCTCGTCACCAAAATTCATGAAGAAGGCGTAGATATTAGACTACGAAAAATCAAAAATCGTCTTGAATTCCTGTTTTATGGCCTTAAAACGCCAAAAAATTAGGAACATTCATGGAGATGTGATGACTATTGTTCATTATCGGTGGCCCTCACGTATCCTGAAAGTGTTGGCTACAACACATGAAAATTTAAGCATCAGGCAGAATTCTAGTTTAATGGCCTTAAAACGCAAACAAAAATTTAGGAATCGGCAAAATTCCAGGTTTATAGCCCTAAATGCCAAAAAATGAACAACGATTACAGAAAGGTGGTAACTATTGTTCCTTAGGTCATTTTTGATGGTCTAGCAGAGTTTTAGGTGATCCGGATCATTTGGCGCTAGCCCATGTTGAATGTGTGGGCTATCGAACACAAAAATCTAGAAATCAGGCGGAATTTTGATTTTATGGCCAATAATGACAAAACGAGTAACGGTCATGGTGAGGCGGTAATTATTCTTCGTTATGTGATTTTTGACGTTCTTGCAAAATTTTAGGCGATCCAGGTCCGGTGGCCCGAGCCCTGTAACGACCTGATCGGTCGTTCCGAGAGGTTAGCCCCATTTCCCCTATTTCTTCTTTATTATATGATGTTCATCTCTTTTATATTGTGTTGGGACGGCTGGCTCGGGTTCGGAGTGATTGTGGAGAGAAATGAGACATTTAGTCTCTTAAGTTGGATTTATAGTTAGAAAAGTCAACCGGAAGTTTACTTATAGGTAAATGACCTCGGAATGTGGTTTTAATGGATCAGATAGATTCATTAGGTGATTTGGGACTTAGGAGTGTGTTCGGAATGTTTTTCGGAGGTCCGGAGTAGGATTAGGCTTGAATTGGCGAAATTGAGTTTTTGGCGCTTTTCGGTCGGCAGTGGAAAATTAGCTATCAGGTCGGAATGGAATTTTAAAAGTTGGAGCAGGTCCGTAGTGTCATTTTCCACTTGTGTGCAAATTTGAGGTCAATCGGACGTGATTTGATAGGTTTCGTTATTAAATGTAGAAGTTTGAAGTTCGAAAGTTCATATTGAATTCGGGCGCGATTCATGATTTCGATGTGGTTTGAGGTGATTTGAGGCTTCGAGCAGATCCGTGTTATGTTATGGGACTGGTTTGTGTGATTGGACGGGGTCCTGGGGGCCTCGCGTGTGTTCAAGTCATGATCACCATGACATAGCTTATTTTAATGCTTTCTGTAGTTCAAGAAACTATAAGCTTTTTTCTTTTATGATTGTAAACAGTTTTGTGTTAGCCAGGACTGTATTGGGTATTAATATTAACAGTTAAAAGTTCTAATTGAAATGTTTATAATAAAAAATATATTACTTTAAATCAAACCTCTTTTCTTCTCCTCTAAAGCCTATTGCAACCATGGTAACTTCCTGAATTTTTAGTTCGAAATTCACATGTACTTGTGTCGTGGTAACTAGGTCATCTCCATAATCATCTAGTCAATTAATTGTAAACATATTTATATTACTTAACTAATACTCCTCCGGACTTTAATTAATTGTTTGATTGTTTTCATAGATATTAAGTAATTAATTCTTGATATTAATTAACAATAAAAGTGACCATATTAACTTTTACAATCTCTTTAATTGGTTCATCGAAAATATAATAGATTCTTCGAGACTCTTTAGTCAAGGGGAGCGTTGAAAAAAGAAGTTAATTCCTTTTTGACATAAGAAAAAATTAAATATTATAGACCACAAGAAAAAAAAAAGACCAAAAATCAATTATAGTGGATCAATTAAAGGGAGTACTCAATTAGGATTTTCCTTTTTGGTTGTATACTTCTATTGGTAATTGAACTTCGCATATGATTCATTTAATGAACTAACTACGCTACTTGTTAATTGCTTATTATAGAAGCTTGGATCACAAGGTCACATGACATTTTGATTAGTACTGCATGTGATTTTCCTTCTCATTTATAAGCAAACGAATTACCTTTTCAAAAACGTCAAGAGTCAAGTGACTCTTTATTTCTTTCAGAGCTGAAGGTGAAGTGATTCTTCATTTCTCTGAGTTAAAGGTTAAGATGAGTAATTAACAAATTAAGATTGTGATGATCCGATAGATCATCTTATGATTTAAACTTAATTCTGTGATCCGAAACCTTTAAAAGTCATGTTTTAGCATTCTTCAATTTGCGTGCGCAGTACGGACGTCTTTCCTAAAAGCTTTTATGTTAAAAAAAACTGATAAAAGTAAGAAATTTCGCCTAAAACTTCATATGAGTTGGCGTCGGTCAATAATTGGTAAACGGACCCAGATTCGTCTTTTGACGGTCCCGGTGGGTCCGTATCGTGATTTGGGACTTGGGCGTATGCGAGGAATTGAAATCAGAAGTCTCTAGCCCGAGATATCGGACTATGTCGAAATTTAAAAGTTGAAAGCTTTAGAAAATTGAAGTGTTTGACAAATGTTTGACTTTTTGGATAATGGGTTTGTATTTTGGTTCCGGAACCTGGTATAGGTCCAATACCATATTTATGACTTGTCTGTGAATTTGATGAAAAACAAAGTTGATTTGACGTGATTCGGACATCCGGTTGTTAAAATAGGAATTTCAAAGTGTTCTTGAAAATTACATTGATTTGGTGTTCAATTCGTAGTTCTAGGTGTTATTTTGGCGACTTGATCGTGCAAGCAAGTTCGTATAATATTTTTAGACTAGTGTGCACTTTTGGTTTAGAGCGCTGATGTCACGCCCCGAGCCTGGGGGCGAGGCCGGCACCTAGTGCCTCACATATCCTTGCGCACCACTTGCGACTAAGAGACTCTGAGCATGTAATGTCATACTTTAGCCATGGGCCACATTACAAGATAATGTACGATGCAAAATATAAATTGAATAGAGACTAACGCTGACTAAATGTCAACATATAAC
This sequence comes from Nicotiana undulata, assembly GCA_005239495.1. Lineage (NCBI taxonomy): Eukaryota > Viridiplantae > Streptophyta > Magnoliopsida > Solanales > Solanaceae > Nicotiana > Nicotiana undulata. The sequence goes on from ML243708.1 coordinate 14,910, forward strand.
AGGGCCGGAAAGGCCGTCATAATTACTACAACTGACAAGCCAACAAAATATACGTACAGGGCCTACAAGCCCAACATACTGTACTAACTGACAGGATATGTCTACAAGCCTCTACTGATAGATGTACTGTGATTGAAACAGGGCCCCGATCTACCCATAACCTAGGTACATATATAGACAAGATGTACACAAAACTTCTATACCCGAAAACTCCGAAGGACGGGGAGCTTACTGATAAAGCTGAACTCGGACAACACCTACTGAGGAGGTCTACCCGTTTGTCTGTCTGAACCTGCACGCATGAAAAGCACCCTTAGAAAGGGACGTCAGTACAAAATAATTTACCGAGTATGTAAGGCAATATACTGAACAGATAATATAATAACTGAAAGCAATTAGGAGTCAAAGAAAATCTGAAGATATGCTCACCTGCTGATACTGACTCAACTCTCTCAATATAGTGAGTAAAATAGTTGTCTGGCCTTATAAGGCTCGGTATATATATATATATATATATATATATATATATATATATATATATGCTTTGACGTAGTAGGCTCGCTCATAGGAGTTCGGTCATACTAAGCTCTGTATCTCGGTCATTCTGGGCTCGCTCATAGGCGATCGGACAGTAGACTCGGTATATAACTTACCATCTGATCAGAGGTTGCCAATAGGGGTCTGTCCATCGATTATAGCTCTATGGTAATGAAAATACTGTAATACTATATATATAGACTCTCTGCTCTCTTGACTCGATGAAGAAAATACTCAATTGAATATTGTACTTACAAGACTAGGAAAAATATACGTAAATTCAAGGATATGAATTTTTCTTTATGCCTCATTATCAAACTCGTGTAATTATGAGATCATGCAAAAATGAAGGAAAAGCTTAGCCTTAACATCCGGAGTAGGAAATATTCGTATGATGTTCTTGGAAAAAGTTGCACCATACTCCTTTAGAACCGCAAAAATTTACGTTGCTAAATCTTGTTGGAATCGATTGGTTGCAAGAAGAATTGCTAACGTTTCTCTCTTCTGATTCTAACGTCTTGGTATTGAAAATATTAGGAATGAGCTTTGCATCTGATTGTAGTATGGTTTGGTTTGAAAGTCTTAAAGTTTGAGGTGTCTTGTAATTAATGTATTAGGATGCCACCAAATAAGAAATGACTAAAGAGGCATTTACTTAATAAGGGGCTTGCTGCCTCGTGGGGGTGGGCGAGGGGTTTTTAATCTTATCCTATAATTAAGAATCAATTAGGTATTATTCCGTCACCCGAAAATTAACCAATTACTCATATAATTAAGAATTATTTAAAATTACTTAAAATTTTACTTATTTTTAATATACTTTATGCATCGTACTATCACAGTCATATGTTACCTTGTATGGTACTAGTCCATAAGTATTGGGTATTATAGCTCGGACCATGTTTTATCCCAAATAGACAACCTTCAACGAAACTCATTTTCTTTAATTCGTGTATCCTTTCCTTTATGGCACTTACTTATTGCTTGTTATAAATAGCATAAATATGCTAACCTCAAGATAATCTCATCCCCTAGTCTATATCAATTAACTAAAGACGAAACTTTAACTTACGAGAAATATGAGATGTAACAGTTGAGGGCTCGGGTGAGTCTCTGATAGGCTACAGGGTGAATTTGACTTTCCGGTGTGCTTTAGTTCTTATTGCAGGCCTCTGGTCTCGCAATTGAGAGATCAAGCTTCGCATTTGCGACCACTATTGGGTTCGCATTTGCGACCTACCTATCGCATTTGCGAAGAGTAGCTATGGAGGCATATGTTCGCATTTGCGCAAAAATTCTCGCAATTGCGATGGGAACTGGGGAGGGGTACCCTTCGCATTTGCGATCCTCTGGTCGTATTTGCGATCCTGCCTATGTTAGCATTTGCGAACAATGCAGAAGTGTGAATAGGTTCGCATTTATGATGCTTCCTTCGCATTTGAGGGCTTCACATTTGCGAAGCCCAGGTCGCATTTGCGACATCTGCAGCTGGGTAAAAAGACTTAGACGACATCTGAATTTCGGGTTTGGACCAAGCGAGCCCGGTGTTGACTTTTGTTGACTTTTTATAAAATGTCCTAAATTGAATTCTTTGCAATCGTGGGTTGTTCATAAGGCTTTATTTGAATTGTTTGGTTGGTAATTCGCTAGATTATATTGGTTCGGAAGCTTGTTTGAAGGGAAAAGTTGTGATTGAGCTTTGAGTTGGTCGTTGGAGCGAGGTAAGTGTCGTGGTTAACCTTGGCTTGAGAGATTAGGACTTAATTGTCTATCTGCTACATGTTTAGAGGTTGGGTACCACATATAGGTGAGGTGGCGAGTACCTATGTGTGGTTATCGGATTATAGCATGCGAGTGATCTTGTTCTTGTAATTGTTGCTTTCTTTTATCATATTATTCATGCTTAGACTAGTTATTTGTAATGTTGATCATTATTATCATATTTACGGATTTTGGTATTGATTGGTGTTGAATCAAGTTGAGACTGAAACTATGGAACCAAATGTTGAAGCAAGATTTGATCTTGTTGTTTCTATCTTCCTACTGTCATTGTTCATTGTTTCGGTGAGAGAGAGTGTTAATGCACGAAGGGTGATGTCGTGTTGTTTCTATTGACTTTATGTGAGGTTGAGAGTGTTAATGAACGAAGGTTGATGTCGTGCCATTTCTGTTAAATATATGGTGAGAATGAGAGTAAAAAAATGAAGGGTGATGTCGTGTTGTTTCTATTGACTTTATGTGAGGTTGAGAGTGTTAATGAACGAAGGTTGATGTCGTGCCATTTCTGTTAAATATATGGTGAGAATGAGAGTAAAAAAATGAAGGGTGATGTCGTGCACTTTTCCTTTACTATGTTCATTGATTTTTATTGGTTCATAGTATATTACTGTTCTCGTTGTCTTTGTAATGCTCTATCTTGTATTTCCCCTCAACATGTTTCCCCTCCCGATATTACTTGTTTAGTTCTTTATTGTTATTTGCATATACACTGTTAAACTATACATGTTTGATTGTAGGTGTCTTGTCATAGCATCGTCACTACTTCGTCGAGGTTAGGCTCGACACTTACCAGTACATGGAGTCAGTTGTACTGATACTGCACTCTGCACTTTCTGTGAAGACTTTTGTCACGACCCAAACTTCCCTCCACAGGGTCTCGTGACGGCACCTAGTCTCTACGACTAGGTAAACCTAAAACATGCGGAAAAGTAAATCGGAAACAGGGATAAAACATTAAAGATAAAAGCAGTAACCATAAAGCATAAGCCGCTCGTCATTACAGTTTAATCTTCCCAAAACCCGGACTATCACAACTGTCACAAGCTTAACATTATAGTTCAATACGTCGAAACTGAGAGTATTTCTGTCTAAGTACCACGACTATACTAAGATAAGAGACGGACTCGGAAGGCTCTGCGGACGCGGCAGAAATACCTATAAGTCTCCCAAAAACTGTTGTTGCTGCTAATCTCAATATTGCGTACGGGTACCTGGATCTGCACATGGGGAAAACATGCGCAGAAGGGCGTGAGTACTCCACATTCGGTACCCAATAAGTGCCAAGCCTAACCTCAGTCAAGTAGTGACGAGGTCAGGTGGAGGATCTACTGAGTTTATAAATAGACAGTTATAATTTACAAGTTGAAATAAGCAGCAATAATTTAAGGAAACCTAAAGTAAAAACTAGAAGAGAATGATGTAAATAGCTTTCAGCTCAGCACATCATATAACGCAATAAATACTCATGCAATGAAATATAGGGGAAAGATCTCAGGTCTCGGCCCGCAATTCCAATGTAAATATGCAATGCAGTACAGGGGAAAGATCATAGGTCTCAGCCCGCAGTCCCACTGTAAATATGCTATGAAATACAGGGGAAAGATGACAGGTCTCAGCCCGCAGTCCCACTGTAAATATGCGATGATATACAGGGGAAAGATCACAGGTCTCAGCCTGCAGTCCCACTGTAAATATGCAATGCAGTACAAGGGGAAAGCTTTCGGATCACGGTCCGTAGTCCCAATTTAAATATGCAATGCAGTACAGGGGAAAATCTCTCGGATCACGGTCCGTAGTCCCAATTTAAATATGCAATGCAAGATGTATACCGGATGTAGCGTAGTTCAAAAGTTTACAAAAAACCGTTGGCAAAATAGAGTAAAATACTTCAACAATGTTCAAATATTAGTAATGAGTGGAAATTAAGAAAAATCGGTTGATAAGTTTAAATCTTAAGTTGCTACTCAGTTAAACCAATAACAGAAATAATATGAATTGAAGATGAAGTATGTCATAGAAGGAAACAATGGAATTAGTGAAAATATCCTGTGCACGTACTCATCACCTCACGTACACGGGGTTTTTATATCAAAAATTAGTTATAAATGCATAAGGGAAGTTCCCCAACACAGAATTAGGCAAGCCACTTACCTCGACTGTGCTAATCAACCAATAATCACGCTCTTGCCACGAGTATCCAACTCCGGGTGGCCCAAATCTATTAAATTCAATTGCATAATGTAACTATCATTTCAAGAAATCAAAATAACTAATTAATTGGAAGCTAATACGCGAAATTAGGAATTTTGACCAAAACGCCCCTCGGGACCACATCTCGGAATCGGGTAAAAGTTATATTTCCCGGACACCCATTCACTCACGAACTCACTCGAACAAGAATTATCGAAATCCGATGTCAAAAACTCCCCAAATTCTCAAATTTTTGGTTGGGGGAGTTTCATCAAGTTTCCATGATTTTTTCACCAATTTTTGGTTAATTCAACTAAGGAAAACGATGGGGATTAATGGTCTAACAATGAATTTGGATAAGAAAACGTTACCTATGATCCTTATCTTCAAATCCCACTGAAAATCGCCAATTCCCGAGCTCTCAAACGATTTTGGACTTATGAACTTCCAACCCTCGGATTTTGGAATAAACAAGACAGGGATCTCGCACCTGCGGTCCCTTTAACCGCACCTGCGGAAATTCCATCGCAAGTGCGAAATTTACATAAGATCACCTGGGGCCGCGCCTATGGAACCTAGGTCGCACCTGCGAACTCTGGACACCCCACTCAACAACCGCACATGCGGCCAGGACGGCCGCACCTGCGTGTCCGCACCTGCAGAAAAACCTTCGCAGGTGCGAGACACCAGAAACAAGTCTGGTTCAGCAGCACATAAGGCTTCAATTTCACCCGTTGGGCATCCGAAACAACCCTGAGGCCCCCAGGACCTCAACCAAACTTACCAACTGACCCAAATACCTTATTCAAACTTTCGGGCCTTAAAAACACATCTCATAACATCAAAATCATCAATTATGCATAGATCCAAGCCTAAGAACTTAGGAATTTTCAAGAATTCACATTCGACGTCGAAACACGTCTAAACTTATCCAAATGACCTCAAATTTTTCACACATTTCATAAATGACATTCCAGACCTATTGTCGCTTTCGGAATCCCATTCCGAGTCTGATATCAAAATCTCACCTATCGGCCGAAATCGCTGAAATTCTAACTTTCGCCAATTCAAGCCTAAATCTACATCCGACCTCGAAAACCCAATCCGAACACGCTCCTAACCCCGAAATCACTCAACGGAGCTATCGGGGTCGACGAAATTCCATTCCGGATCTGTCTTCAGACAGCTCTAGCTACGGCTCCATTTCTAAAGTTAAAATTCACCTCAGAGGACTATGTGTCCAAAATCACGCCAACTTTCATCACTCGAGGCTCCAACACGTTCCATTAACATAATAAGACATAGGAGAAGCAGTTATTAGGGGATTGGGGCGCTACCTCTCAAAACGACCGACTGGGTCATTACAACTTTGGTATCGGCTCGGGTTGATTGCGGGTTTTGGTATTGGACCCGCTATCCATAGACTCAAGGTAGATCTGTCGGCGTTCACAGACCTTGAAGTCCCCGTCTATCTTTGCTGCTTTACTATTTCTTTCTTTCAAATAGTTGCACTTCTTTCAGACTTGTACTTGTAGTAAATTTGAGATTGCTTGAGAATTATGACACTTGATCCGGGTAGTGATACATGATGAAGTCATTATAATAGTCCACACTCTTTATAGTTTATTTCCTTTTAATTACTGAATTCTATTAGGATTGATTTGTTAATATTTTAACGTCAATTTTCCTAGCAAGTGGGATGTTAGGCTCCATTACGGTCCCGTTGGTGGGAATTTCGGGTTGTGACAAAGATACTAAAAGATCATGATCTTTTAGTGATCGACTAGAAAATTATGAGAAACAAATATCTCCAATTAAAAAAAATAGGGGATATTGTTAAGAGAATGAAAAGTTTTGTTACTAACTTTATGTATCACATAATGGTCATTAATATGATTACAAAGGGAAAATAAACGCGTTAAATGGCTAATATGCATAGGCGGAACCAGGATTTCAATCTTATGGGGTATGGATTTAAGTACACGACTTCAAGTGTTAGTCATTGAGTTCTAAATTTGATATTTGTGTCGCGCCTAGTTTTCTCGCGAAAGCAGGCTTTGACGAGTGACAACTCTTTTAAATGAAAGATAGGTATTAAAAGAGAAGAGTCGCTGCACCCAACGAGGCCACTAGACATACATGTGTCTGCGCAATAAAAATGCACAGCAAGTGTAGTATGAGTACGAAAACAACGCGTACCCAGTAAGTGTCCAGTCTAACCTCGAAGAAGTAGTGACGAGAGGTCGACTTCGACGCTTACTAGTGGTCCAATAATGTAATACTAATAATGCGAAAAATCATGGATTTTATAAGGCGAACGCAAACTCAATAATCATGAAGCAGATAAATTTTCAAACTGATTTCCATATTTTTAACAATTTACATCCCCGACAAATGAGGCCACATCAATTATCATTAATTTCGAAAACAATTGTTGATACTCGATTTTTTCCTCCAACTATTTTTAAAATTTGCATATATACCTCCAAAATTACTTTTTATAATAACTGGCATTTTTCCATTATTTTCCATATTTTATTAATTTCTTTTCTAATTTATTCAGTATTTTTATATTCGATAATTATTCATAAATTATATTATAAATAATTTCAAATATTTTCCTTCTCAATATATCATTTTTAATCCTATTAGGATTTAATTCTTTCATAAATTAGCCAATTTGACATTATTTTGTTATAATTACAGTAATTTTACAATTATAGCCTAATTGTACATTTTATACCATTTAAATCACTGATTAGCCATTTTATATTTTGATATTAGCTAATTACCTTAATTTCATTTATTTAGACTCAATTTCATTTTCTATATAATTACTAGCTATTTATTATTAATTATTTATCTATTTTAATGGGTATTTAACTTATTGTCACTTTTAAATTTCAATTTCAGCCTAATTTACCCAAACCCCAGCCCAATAGAATCAACCCAATACCCAACCAAACCCGACCCAACTCTTGCTAAATCCTGGTCGTTGATCAGTTTTGATCAACGGTCCGGATTAAACATTTCCTTATATAAATCTAACCTAACCCCCCAGACCCCTCTCATTTCACACCCCTCATTTTCATCTCTCGAATCTCTCTCTATCCTCTGGTTCTCTCTAGAACCTTCCCCTCGCATCCTTCCTTCGATGTAGTCCGTTCATCTCTTTCGGCCACTTCTCCTGCCAGAAATCATGGCCTCTCACCATGGCTTGGCCTTTGCTTCACATTTACGCCGGGTATCACCACCTTGAGGCCCTCAGTGGAACCAGAAGGCGGTTCACTCACCTCTCATGGTTTCTCATGCCATTTCCGGCCACCTCCGACCGTCTGAGTAAGATCTATGACCTCTCCAGCTAAAAGCCGGTGAAACCTTAAGGTTTTCTCATTTTTCTTTGGGTTCTCTGAAACCCTAAAATTTAATATTTCTTTTAGATCTGTTATAGATCTATGTATATTGTGAGTTTATCGTTGTTTTCCTCAAAAGTTTTTTCCCGATTTCTTTGAGATAACTCTTCATCTTCAACTAGGGTTTCTTGGCCCCTTTTTAAAATGTTTTTATCTTCTGATTTTAGTACTAATCTTGATTTCCAACATGTTTTTAAACGTTCTTCTTAAATCTCCTCTTTTACCCTGAAGTATTCTGACGAAGCCCCAATTTTTAGGGTTTATGTTCGTATTATTTATTATGTTTGCTTATCTATATGTTCTTCTGGACTCTCTCTGAGTTATATGCTTCTCGCTGTAGTTTTGTTGTTAAGGTTTCCAACCTTCTATTGTTTTTGTGATTTTCTTGCTTAGGGTTCTCTGACCTTCATGACTATTTGTTTCAATAAGTCTGATTGTTCATAGTTTACCTAATACCGTATTGATTCTGTGCATCTCTTAGTAATGTTGTGATATCCTCCTTGAATCTATAATTTTGTGCATGTTCCTTATAATCCCGTATTGATTTTCAAATTGTTTCCTTATTTGTGAGGTGATTTCCTTAATTAGAATTGATTCTTTGAGATTTTAGTCCTATCCGTGATTCTTGTGGCTGATTTTTAGAATTGAATTGCATCCTACCTTATTTATGTGCTCAAATATGTTGTCAAGTATCCGGTATATATTTTCCTTATGTGAAAGATTATGTATTTGGCCTTTATCACATTCTACATGCCTTACTACTCTTGCTATAGTAAAATTAGTTCGTAATTGATTCTTTCCTTATATAACACCAAGTATGTCCGTTTGAATTAGGACTCCCTAATCAAAGGGAGTCCAGGCCTGTAATGGATTCTGATTGAATATTACTTCCATTATTATGTTAAACCAGTACTTGTTACCTTATTTTCTTCTTGTTTTCAAAAGCTATAAATACTTTACTCTTTCTTTAACACACACAGGCATAGATACAAACTGATCTGTGCACTCTCTCTTTCACAACAAAAGTTTCATACTCTCTCTATCCTCTCTTCTGTGCTACTTGCTATCACTTTAAGTTAGCCGGCTGCAAGCCAAGGCTAACCACTGTGCATCTCCTATCTTTACTTGTACTACTTCTTTCTTCATCATACTGGTATGTTCTGATTTAAGCTTCAGTCATTAAACCAATATGTTTCTATTGATAGTTCAATTCCTTGTATTTTTTATATGTTTCTACTTATGGTTTTGTTGTTCAACATGCAATTAGAGTTCTGAATCCCCTCTACATGTTTAGTTTCACTTCACCAATGTGTCTCTCTACACTTAGCATCTATTCCTTATATGAATCTCCATGCCTATGACTAATATGTTAGTTCAATCATTGTCACACCTCCTTTTTCCCGAAAGGGTGATATGAGAGTTTTTCCAATTTAAGTGACATAATCGAAATGGGATTATTTTATTTAAATTCAGAGTCGTCACTCGGAATTATTTATTTACGGTGTTCCGAGTCACCATTTATTTTAAAATCCCAAATCGAGGAAATTTGACTATGTTTAAAAGTCTGCGAAACCAGAAGACCGGGTAAGGAATTCTGTTAACCCAGGAGAAGGTGTTAGGCACTCCCGAGTTTCGTAGTTTTAGCACGGTCGCTTTAATCATACATTGCTTAATTAAATTTCTTATTTACGCGTTTTATAACCTATGTGTTTTTTATCTTTAACCGCTTCTAATTACTCGGTTACTCATGATTACGAAATTATCTTGAAACAAGTCACGCGTATGTGTACTCATTTCGTTCGACGTGTCAAGAATCACGTCACGCGTACTTGTACACAATTCACGACACTCAGTTTATTTAAGAAAAACTTAGTCAAAGTCGCGTGACCGCGTTCCTTGAATTTATTTGCAAAAATCGTAATCATGTCACACGAACGTGTACGCAATCACGATAGTTAATTTAAAAATCGCGTCTAAGAGCATTTCTATGAGTGTTCATGAGTTATTGTCCTAAGCTAAAAAAATTTGATTTTTAGATATACACTACGACCCAAACTCAGAGTACGACTAAAAGCAACTCAGAATAAAAACAATTTTTTGATTCTCTTGTTAAACATTGTTCAAGCCTATTGCTCATTCATCCCAACTCATTGCCATGACACACTAACACTAAAGAAATCTCTATTTACAACATTTGAATTTAACTCTTTCATATCATTATTCCAAGTTTTAACAAGAACAATTCATAACGTAAAACAGAAACATATTAATGGAGGATAAATATGAACTCGTCCAGATCTCGCTACTTACAACACAAATGAAACAACACAACTCATAGACTTCAACAATTAATATGACCCAAATAACTTTATCATTCATAGCAAATAGAGTAATGAGAAAGAATAATAAAGTGGGCTAAATAACAGTAAAGAAGAATGAAGAAATGTGAACGTTTATTGCTGAATTTACTACATAAACAAATGAGCGTGCAACAACACTCAAACGAGCTATTGATTGGAACTTCGAACGGAACCTCAACGGAAAATCATGACTTGCGAGTGTGAGTTTTTCTTTGTGTGCTCGTCAATGGAATGAACGTTACTCCTTCTGTTTTCAAGCCTCCAAGGTGGACATGTAGTGATGTGCTACTGGAGGTTTGAAACAAAGAAGAAAATCCGCTTTCCTTTTTTGCTTTGCCTTAGTTTTTTTTTTTATACGTTTAGGTGTTCTCCCCCCTGCCTTCTCTCTTTGTGTCCTTTTATATAGCAAATGGGATTATGCATTCAGAGATACGAGGGTGAGATCGTGTGTGTGTAAGGTGAAAGGTGGGGCAACATGGGGCAATTGTGTGCAAATGAACGTGTGCAGGTAAAGAAAGAGAAATGAGAACTGCTTTTGTGTACTTAGTCAACACAATTCATAGGAAATCAAATATTGCAATTGTGGGAAATTCTTGTCTCATTATGTGGGGTGTCAAAAAAATAATTATTAAATGAGTATTGTTTACATTGGCAAATACATATCCAAGGAACCCTATATATATATATATATATATATATATAGGGTTCCTTGGATATGTATTTGCCAATGTAAACAATACTCATTTAATAATTTTTTTTTTGACACCCCACATAATGAGACAAGAATTTCCCACAATTGCAATATTTGATTTCCTATGAATTGTGTTGACTAAGTACACAAAAGCAGTTCTCATTTCTCTTTCTTTACCTGCACACGTTCATTTGCACACAATT
>ML243708.1:26160-67812 GCA_005239495.1 Nicotiana undulata
CTTATTATTATTATTATTATTATTATTATTATTATTATTATTATTATTATTATTATTATTATTAGTATTATTATTATTATTTATTTATTTATTTATTTATTTTATTATTTTTTTCACATAAAATCTACTAAGAGTAAGATAAAAGTTTAAAATATCAAGATTTGACCGAAAAGAAATATTTACACTAAAATAATATATAATTTGGGTGTGGTCAAAAATTAGTTGTTCACAATCATGATGTCAGTCGTTCGGTTGATATGTTACTCTAATTTGACGCTTAGTTATACCCCTGACCTCCCCTGAACCCTTAGGAACCCTTGATTGTGTGCCTATGTGTGATTCTGCCTGCTTCACAGGCTGTGTATTTGTCCCTCAAACCTCTCACCCTTGTTTGTGACTGCTAGGCCACCCTGGGTCCTTTATGTGATGCTGGCTTTATTTTTGTTTTGAGTTTGGTGTCTCTCAAAAAACTATTTTCTTCAGTTGAACCTTTGTTCTAAAAAAGGCTGATCTTTACTAAGTCCCTCCTCTTTTGAATATTGTTTTCACTTAAACTTCCCAAATTATTAGCACATCTCACTCTACTCCTAGTTTCTTAAGTTCAGCCTCCTTCGTGTGAGCACTACCTTGGGAACCCTTTGAGTATCCTTTGAACTCTGACACACATGGCTGGCATTCCCACACTGCACTTACTCCATCTTGGCTATGAAATCTGGGTGTGAGCACTGGCTGGGATCCTCCGAGGTCCTTAGGAACTCTGACACACCCGGATTATGAAAGGTTATGACATATGGCATTGAGGATCTGGAGACTTGGGCCTATTATTGCAGGCTCCCTATAGTTAATTTCTTCTTTTCCTATTTTTAATTATGTAATTCATATTCAGAAGTTTGTAATAACTATTTGTAAAAAAATAATTCTGGGGTCGGATAGTGAAAATGGATGGGGATATGCATGCTATAGTCTAAGTACGGGTAGAACTCATGCCTATAGGTTTACTTTATTTTATATGTGCAATAGCAACTATGTTTAGGTACAACATGCCAAGCATGCATGCATTTAGATACCATGACATTAGGTTCATTCGCCTGTTCTTTCAGCATATCATCATTCCTTGCCTTCACTTAGAAATCATGTCCATAGGATCAATAATAACAACAAAACTGCTAACATGTAATTCTGCCCATGTATTCTGAAATGTAACCTAATTCCTGCCTTAGAACGAATGCGCTAACAAAATTGCGATCCTATCTTATTGTGCTATATACATAGAGGTCCTGCTTTAGGTAAACAACAATTAAAACTATCATTCTTGCTTATCTCGAAACTATGCATCTAGAAATTCTGCATATAACCGTTTTGTATCACACTGCATTAGAAATCATGCCTTAGGGTCATACTTATTCAAATCGCACTTAGCCTAAACACATATCTCAAACAGTCTGTACCTTGTGTAATAGATACCACTCTCTAAGGTCTCGTTTTAAAACACCTAGTTAAGCTACTAATACATGAAAAGAACCTAATTTGTTTTACCATGTCTATAAATAATTGGTAATGATTCTGAATTTTGTACGCACTTAGGTACAGCATGTTTAGGCAAAAACAACTCAAACAGTTTTCTTTAGTAATTCCGGTTAACTACTGAGCATTATCCCACGCCTAGGCAAGCCTTAGGTAATTGAAATCATTAAACTGGAAATACCCCCTTTCTATGTGTATTGTCTAACTATCAGCATGATTAAAATCAATAGGCAAGCCAAGACTAGGACTTCCTCTCTGAGTTACGAAATGAATCTGCCTCTTTGTTATTATCACTTAGATACCATGCGTTAGGATCTAAACCTAGACCTTAATTTGTGTATGAGACATGTTGTTTATGTGCAATATATGTGGAGGTATATGTGAGCCCTAGCCTGTTTTCCATGCTCCCCCTTTTATTTGCAAGTCCTATTTGTTTCTTATATGTCACTCTAGAATTTTTTTTACCTTTAAAACCTGAGGGTCTGCCTAGCACCTCCCTTTAGGGTAGGAGTCCTAATTTCCTCCAGGACTGATAGGAAGGGGCGGGTCACAACATGCAATAGAGTTCGTGACCAATACGCGCTTTAATTACCTTCACGGGGTGGGAAAGGGTAGAATATGGATATGATGACCAATGCGCTAATACCACGTGTAGCCCCTCTTTGAGGAGTGTCTATCGGGTATTGCATTGATGTGATCCGTATTACTTCAAACCTAGGATGTCATTTACTTCAAATTCTAGGTTATAATCTTTTCAAAACTTTGTCGTTTCATAATTGTTTTCGAAACACTTGCTCGTTTAATATTTGAAATCCCCTCTTACTTGAGCCCTTTACTTGTTATTTGCTAATCGTACAAATTCACGAAAGCTATTTGGCCGGGAACCACATCTGTGGATCCTGAGGGGTGCCTAACACCTTCCCCTCGGGATAATTTCAAGCCCTTACCCAATCTCTGGTAATGCAAACTAGTTTCATGAGTTAATTACTCTAGGTGCCCTAACGCACCTCAAACCTGTTAGGTGGCAACTATCATTTTAGCACTCTTTCCTTAAAAGAGTTGTCACGTGTCATAAACCCCGATCTCCGCGGGGAAAAAGGGGGTGCGACAACAATCAAGCAAGTCATGCGCAAATCATGCCGAGGTCATACGGCTCGATCCATAATATTTAAATTGTGCACTGCCAGAGGGTCAAATGACGTGAACCATAGATGCATCTATTACCCCGCTCATGAATCTCACATGCGACGCGATCAAATATAAATAAAAGTATTACCCCGCTCGCGAATCATACATACGACACGGGTACACATAGATACACATATTCAAACAGTCAACTAAGACTTCATTAGGGAAACATTTTCCCAGAGAAATAACAACTTCTCTTTTAACGGTCAAGAAAGTGATATGTAGTCCTTTAGAAATTTATTTACCGAGTTCGATATGATTTAGGCCTTTTAAAATCAATAAAGATACAAGTACAACAAGTAAAGCATGCTTGACTTAAGCATCACAGTAGCTACGCACGGACTCTCGTCACCTCATGTGTACGTAGGCCCCACAAATAGAAGCACATATTTACTTATTTGAGCTATGGGGTTAATTCCCTCTTACAAGGTTATAACAGAGAATTACCTCGCTCCGAACTTCCATAACTGGCTTCCAAGCCCTTCCGTTGACTCAAATCGATGCACACCGCTCCAAAACTAGTCAATAATTGCAAACCCATTAATATATGCTCAAATACCCATTATAATTCAATTTATAACAATTTCTAACCTCGATCGAAAAGTCGATAAAAATCGCCCTCGAGCCCACGTGCCCAGATTCCGAAAATGTTCGAAAATAAACTTTACCCATAACCTCACGACCTCAAATATATAATTTACTCTCAATTTCCTGCTCATATTTGTGGTAACAAATCAAAAATTAAAAATTCTAGGGTGTTTCACCTAAACCCCAAATTTCTACTAATTTTCATGTTAAAATCTACACATAATCAATGTATTTAACTCAAAATTGGGAAGAAAGCACTTACCCCTATTAGTTGATGAAGATGGAACTCCACGTCGCTCCAAAATCGGCTCACATGGTTGAAATAAAATGAAAATAATCCAAACCCTTCGCTTTAAAGAAGACACTGCCGCAACCCCAACCTTCGCACATGCGGTCCAGTAGTCGCTCCTACGGCTCTGCACCTGCGGAAAACCATCGCAGGTGCGTCTCTAACTCAACCCAGCATCTCCCTCTCCTATGATCTCCCTTCCGCATATGCGCCTTCGCAGGTGCGGATCTTCCCTCGGACCTGCGCTCCTACCAGCTTCTGCGACTCCTAGGCCGCTTCTGCGGCTCCGCACCTGCGGCCGAAACCTCGCAAGTGCGGTTACACCGGAAGACAAAAGCCTCAGCACCTGTATAAGGTGAAATTCAACCCGTTTACCCTCTGGAGTCCACCCGAGGCCCTCGGGACCTCGTCCAATCACACCAACCAGTTCCAAAACATAATGCAGACCTGCTCGAGGCTTCAAATCACATCAAACAACGCTAAAACCATGAATCACACTCCAATTCAAGCTTTATGAACTAGAGAATTTCAAACTTCTACATCTGATGACCTATCAAACCATGTCCCATTGACCTCTAATTTTGCACACAAATCACATTCGACATTACGGACATACTCTAACTTCGAGAATCCAAATCTGACCCCCATATCAAAAATTCCACTCCCGATCAAACTTGTCAAGAATCTTCAAATTTCTAACTTTTGACAAACGACTCCGAAATGATCTACGAACCTCCAAATCCACATCTGGATGCGCTCCCTAAACCAGAATCAACATATGGAGCTATTCCCACACTAGGAATCCCAAACAGACATCGATAACATTGGAATGCACTTCAACCCAAATTTATGAATTTATTCCAAAATGCAAAGTTCCACAATAGATGCCAAAACGGTCTCGTGTCGTCCAAAACCTGATCCGGACATACGCCCATGTCCGAAATTGAACCTTCAAATCACGATTCAGAGGTCGTTTCCTCAAAAATCCAACCTTAGTCAATTATTCCAACTTAAAGCTTCCAAAATGAGAATTCTCTTTCCAAATCAACTCCAAAACTCCCAGAATTCAATTCCGACCATACGTAAAAATCTCAATACCTTAAGTGAAGCAACTCATGGCCTCAAACTGCCAAAGAATGCGCTAGAGCTCAAAACGACCGGTCGGGCCGTTACATTTTCTCCCACTTAAACATATGTTCGTCCTCGAACGTGCTAAGGACTACGCTGGAGAAGTCAGGAATTACTGTTTAACATCTCATGCACCTACCCCTGCTACCACAACTGAATTGAGCACATTAGCTCGATCAAATTTGAAGATATTCTCTTTTATTTAGGCAAATAAGCCTTAGAGCCCAGTTCTGACATCTGAAATTCTCTGCCTAGCCTACTTTCAACATAGGAACCCTGTATCAATCACCCCACAATGTACAAGAACATGACTTCATACCTTTGCTGAATTCACGCCATGAACCATATCATTCACAGACCCATAATAACATTATCTGATAATAATAGTTTACATTCCCCGTATCTGATGCTCACAATTCCCCCATGACATATATATAGGTCATGTTCTAACTCTTACAATACCTCCACGACGGAAGAGGTGTGTAGAAATTCATAACCAATTGCCGAGTCAACAAATCGTTGAGTCTATACTCCTAACAAGAACCATTACCTCATTCTGAACCAAATAATGGTATTTGCTCTTTAATATACTTCATATAATCCGTTCCCACTAATCCAAGATCCAATAATCTCGTCTCACCCAGTACGAGCTGCTCAGGCAATAAGCCACCCCAGACATGACCAACAGTCTCATGATGCCACAATGTGCCAATAAGCTACAAACTCGAACGTGATACATAAGTAAAACGAACTCTGGAAGGGACTACTCAACCCACACAACTAATATGAACTTTCCTCAGAAAATGGGAAACAAAAAACACAAAAATAGATATATGGGACTATAGTCAATATCACACTGTTGCAGCGTGCAATTCGATCAAAACAACATACCCGTCGCGGCGAGCCACCCAATCCACACACAAAGTATATAAGGAGATACTTATTGAGCTAAATGCTTGTAACCACAAAATATCCGAATATCTGACACAAGCACACCAAGTGCATAATACCATCCCTGGGGAGATAGATAGCGCCATACGCTACAAAACTCAAGCACAACTAAGGTGCGATATATGATCTGAATCTCGAGAGCCCTCCTGCTCACATAAAACCATCACTACGCGGAACCTCAACACATATGAAATTTATCAAGTTGGTTCACAAATCACACGGCACAATATAGCATTACATGAAATAAACGGCGACAAAACGACATCCAACGTCCGAATACTTCTCCATGAGGGGTGCTATGCTGAAATGAACACATCTGGACTGATATAGAGCCTATATTCATATTTAAATCCATTCACAAACCTTAAGCCGATTTTGATCGCACCATACTAGGCTAGTAACCTTTCAAGGGTTCACAATAACCCTTTTTTCCCATAACACACAAGAACTATCATCATAACTTGACAAACTTCCACAATCCACAACCAAACGAACCAAGCGCCCTCACAACATAAATTCTCAAATAAGCGATATTACCACATTCTTCATACTTGGTTTAAAATATTCAAGCAATCGAGTGACTACAAATGTCACACTTGTACAATCTTCCCGTGAGATATGCTTCCACGACCTTCCGCACAAGGTAACAGTATGCACGTCCATACCACCAGCCGCACTAACGGTGTTAAGCAAATCAAGAATCCATAACCAGGACGCAAAGCCTCTTTCACTAAACACCTATCTCAGGTGACATTATAGACTATACCAGCTTACTCTAAAATATTCAAATCCCTTTCCCGCTCATCCGAGCTTGTGAAATCCTTGCCAACACCGAACCGCAACCCTGATCCTCACTTTCAAACTTCATGACGCTCATTGCACCTAACATGTCAATATGCCATAGTACAAGAATTTAATCATAAATCTTGAACTGCTAATAGGGTGAACACTTCATCACATAGAAACTTTTTACTTAACTCATTCCAAGATAACCATAGCAATACGTGAGTGAAGTCTCACAACCGTAGAATATGCAAATCCTCAAGTAGTGGTCTAAACCTACATAACCCTTCTGGGATCCGCCTACACATAACAGGCCAATTTGGATATTTCCAAATAATATCAATTACGGGGACCATCAAAACTTGCACGTACCATCACAAATCACATGCATAACTTAATTACACTGAAAGAACTGATCACCGCCACCACTATGCCAATACAACCATGGATAACCAATCTAACTTCTACTAATTCATCCTTAACTTGCCCTAGAGATAATAATAGCTCCATTCCTTACATCACAAACCTAAACCTGCACTCATCTTGAGTGGCCCCATTCCACGAGACCACATTGTCTCCAAACCCATGAACCGTTCATACCCTCCTTACACGCACATTCACATCATCAAACGATACACCCATTCTGATAATTCCTCCACGAATCCGAAGTCTTTTTCTCTTTTAACTCCAAATACTAATCTCCAAGTCGAAAATATCATAGAACATTATGTGTCTCTTATCATAATCCACTACAAAAGCTCGATTCCTAACCATACCGCGGGTTTGAAATCCTTAGGCACCGCATTTTAACCTTTGAATTCACTAGGACTGTTGTTGAGGGTTCACCCACTCTAGCTTGGTCCTGAATATAATCAACTCCAAGGCTCTACTGGGGCATGAACACCCATCTTAATAAAGCACCCGACTTAATCACTTCCCTTGTAAATTACCTTTGTACGAAGCATAAATCCTGAATTTTCCCAAAGCCTGAACATGAGTCATTAAGGCCACAATAGCACACCTCTATCAATTCCTTTGCTCAAATTACCACTTATGCTCTTTTCCCTTAGTTGTAATAACTCACCAATACGTCGATAATCTGATACCCCACAACTAGATAACCATGAAACCCTATCGTAGGCGGTGGGGCTCTCCCACTTAGCTTGAAGCTACTATTACACAACTCTGGAACCCACCAAGATTCTTTCTTCATTGTTGACACGATCTTGCCCAACCAACCAGCCCAATTCCTCAAAATCCTTCTGTTAGCATTTCATGAACACTCTGAATCTCTAGCAACATTCACATATTCGACCTCTTACCGGATAGTAAGTAAAATCCTTCGGAGAAGCTTCACCAACCACACGACCACTGACCTTCTCACATGAGATAAACCATCTGTGGAATTTACATGCCGACATCATCCAATGTCGTTACGCAGGGTACAATCACTACGACATTAATAACCCATCATGATCCCCTTCTCATTCACCAATTGTACCAGCCCATTCACTCATTATGGACATCAACTAAACATGCGACAATATCTTCCAATTCAAAGTTATATTGCATCCTTCTTCATATCAAGCAACTCCTTTCTGTTGCATCAAATCTCCCGTCGTATAATAGCCAATATTTAAAATAAAGCCCGTGGACCCAATCAGCGTCCACTAGAATTCCCAAATCACTCTAAACCTTTCCTCAAGGTGTGTAGTTATCTTTCCACTGAACCCATATGTTACGCTGCCACTCTCCTACTTGGTCAAACTCACTCCTTTAAGCAACTACTCGACTTTCGTTTCTTACACCTTGCCTTCAAGAAATTTAACCACCGTCTGACACTTCCCACGTGTCATTCCTCACCCTTTGATGCCTTGATGTTGTCTTATATCAATATCTATCCCTATAGCACTCGAACCGATAAATCGCTACTAACTTTAACCCCTTCCGAAGATCCTCCTTCTCGAGCCGTCAGCATTAGAAAGACCCATTCAATCCTGGACCACAGCACTCCATGATCTCTAATATCCGCTTCTCCAATACTATCTCACAATATCCTGCATCAAAGAAGAATTGTATAAGATCATAACACCGGCGATCTTAACACATTCAATCGAGGACGCCGACGCCACGTCGCAAATGAAAATTCCACCACACTTGAAAACACCAAGTATCGTTACTCTATAAACCCAAACTCGAACATTTATATTCTGATTGCCTTTCCTCTGCCAGAAATGAAATACCCAATCTCTGAATAGTGCCCTGAGTAGACTTCATTTCAAGTCATTCGCTGCCTAGACACATGGGCAAGCATCCTACCATCACAACAATTACTACGAGATAACTATTTATGAGCATCACGACAGCATATCCTTCCGCAAGGCGACGACAATAGCCCAAACAACTATGCAGGGAGAAACATCTCGCACCACATCTGTAGTACCATTACAATTCCTCGATTACCAATTTATAACAAGAGTTTTATGTTGCATAAGATTGAATGGAAAGGAAATGAAGGAATATGCATCAAAGGAATCAAACTGCACGATGAGGAATCGAGAAGGGAAGTGCTTCTAACAGCCTTATAGCCTCTCGAAGATAAGTACATATGTCTCTGTATCGATCTGCAAGCCTCTACTAGACTTGCTTATGACTCGTGAGACCTAAGGTAACCTGACTATGATACCATGTTTTCACGGCCTAAAATTCATTAATGGTTATGATGGTGCCGGACACAACTGTCAGGAAAGCCAACACCAAGAAGTTAATCAAATTCTCATTTTAATTTATTTTGAAATCATTTCTTGTCCTTGCATTTAACAATAAATAATGAACTTCAGTGAGTAAATAATGATTTCTCTAGCAAATTTAAATACTAAATAATCCCACAGTCATCCCAGAACCTGGTGTCACAAGTGCATGAGAAATTTCTAGGAATTTAAAATGTAATACAATAACTGTCCGGAATACAAATTGGATAGAAAAGAAAATATAATACTCTGAAGGAGACTCTGTTGGTTGCGGGTCGTCTCGAGAGATGCAGTTCACCTAAGCCTCCGTATCAACCATGCCACTACGCCCAATGAGGCCACTAGATATACATGTACCTGTGAAACAAAAATGCACAGCAAGTGTAGTATGAGTACGAAAACAACGCGTACCCAATAAGTATCCAATCTAACCTCGAAGAAGTGGCGATGAGAGGTCGATTTCAACACTTACTAGTGGTCCAATTATGTAATACTAATAATGTGAAAAATCATGGATTTATGGATTTTATAAGGAGATTACAAACTCAATAATCATGAAGCAGGTAAACATTTATTTTGTTAATGGAAATTTTCAAACTTATTTCCATCTTTTTTACAATCTACATCCCTGTCCAATGAGGCCACATGAATTATCAATAATTCCGAGACCAATCAAGAAAGTCATGCGCTAATCATACCGAGGTCGTATGACCCGATCCATAATATTAAAATTGTGCACTGCTAGAGGGTCGAATGGCGCTAACCAAGATGTCGCGCCCCGTTTTCTCGCAAAATCGGGTTTCGACACGTGACAAATATTTGAAGGAAGGGTTTTAAAAGAGAGAGTCTCCACCTAGCGGGTTTGAGGTGCTAAGGGCACCTATTTGCAAGTAACTCTAGTTTAACTAGTTTGCGTCACCAAAGATCGGGTAAGGGCTCAAATTACCTCAAGGAGAAGGTGTTATGCACTCATCGAGGTCAACATAGTTTACAAAAGCCCATAAATCATATATTCATTTGCATAAAGCAGCCAGAAACTCGTTGATTTAGCCCGTAGGTAAAAACAGAGTTGAGCAGTTAGAACAATGACCCTAGTGTGTCAGAGTTCCCAAGGGCTTCAAGAACCCAGGGCAGTGCTCACACTAAGGTGGTTGATAGAGGAAATTCAGAGAATGACTATGGACCAAGTCCTAGTGTGTCAGAGTTCACAAGGGTCTCAATTGGACCCCGAGCAGTGCTCACACTAGGGAGGTCAAATTGTAGAACCTAAGTAGCCTTGGCTTTCAGCCAGCTAAGAATGAGAAATCAAAAGAGCCCAGGTGATAAGTGAAAGAGAATGGACCAAGGTTGAGAGGCAGGAATTGGGGGATACTTATAAATTAAACAGACATGACCAAATTGACCATATAGATATAATCGAACAAGTCACAAACTTAGAAGGTTCAGCACTTATCACATCAGCAATCACATATTGAAAGAGTTGAGGAAAGAACAAGTTTGCAGGATTGACAAAGATTATTATGCACATACGCACAATACTAAACAGCTTGAAATATGTTTGGAAATTATGCTAAGTATACATTCTAGTATCATTATCAAGAAACAAGACAACATTTAGACATGATAGGGAATGCGCACTGTGATGAGCCAAGTAATCACAGAAGGAACAAGGGATCGAATGGGTCAAAGACATACTGAGGGACATGCTATCAGAGAGGCAAGATCATAGTCAATAGAAAAGGTCTCAACACAAATTAGGACACATAACATATGCAAGACTATCATTATAGAGATTCAAAACATAGTGGAAAGTAAATTCATGTCAAATAACAGATGTTGGCATTTAGACAGTGACATGGTAGACTAATTAACTAGAGAAGGTCCAGTTATATCAAAGATTCATCCTAAAATCATAAAAACAACAATTTAAACGGGCTGAGATAACTGTTCAAAATCACAAGCAAACATAAAAGGGGTATGGGATCGAGTGAGCATGTTGAGTGACACAATAGCAGAGAGGCAAGTTATAATTAACAATGAAAGTCTTAACACTGGTTACTACAAATGCCATGCATTCATTAGAGAGATTCAAGACAAAGAAAGTAAACAGATTCATGAACATTCAGGCGTCAATACCCTAGCTAAACAATCTTATGAAGATTCAGATTACCTAGTTAGGCGTAGATAATCTCAGAATTAGCAGCATTATGAGTAGTTAAATGCAAAAGAGACTTAAAACGCGTGTAAAGTTAATAGAGTGGAGCTTAAAAGTAACCCATAAACATATTAATCCATGACTTCAGAAATAATAACACATGCAAATCAGAGACAGATAAGGTTGAAATTAAAAAGTCAAGTAACTTACCAGTTAAACGAAAATACAAGAAAGAACAAAAATCCACAGTATTTTGAACATCCACGAGAAGTAAGAACCCAAAATTTAGTGGCCCTGGCTTTCAGCCGGCCAAAACCAAAATATAGAACGAGATAATAAAGAATGACTGAGTAAATCTTTTAATTTAGTGAAAATTATCGTGATTCCAGGTCTTTCCTAAAGGGGAATAAGGGAGGGGTTTATATAGTGTATAAATCGGACAAGTAATCATGGAAAACAAATTATTCAGACACAAATAAGGAAAGAAAATATCATATACAAATCGAAATCAGAAAGGGAGATGGAGAGACTCATACCCTGATTGGGTTCAACCGTCTGAAATTCGAACCAAAAGTGTAAATCGCTCTTTATTGACCGTATATAGACGGAAAACCGCCTACGATCAAATATCCAAATCACTCCAGCCGATCTTGGAAGAGGTACTTGCCAAAGTTAGGCAAGTACTTATGTGATACCATAAACGGACGACCAATAATCATAGGTAGATTCCATTTCTAGGTCAGAATCAGTGAGAAATCAGGTGACAGATTTCGGGTAAAGAGGGGAAGCTGTTTTATAAGTTGGTACTTTACCAATTTATCTCCACTTGATATTTAAACTTTTGCATAATTTTGGTAGGAAACGAGGACATTTTCTTAGGATTATTGGCAATTTTCAGGTATCATGTGATATGGGAAAGAAATGGAAGAAATCAAGTCAAGATAGGTAAAAATGATGAAAAATGACTTAAGCTAGATGCTATTCGCGATCGCAAGGTTTGACTCACGATCGCAGAGGTCAGTGAAAATGACTAACCGCGATCGCAATGATGTTTACGCAATCGCGGAGAAGGACTTGGTCACAAGCCTTGAAGTGTTCTACGCGATCGCAATAGTTGTCACGCGATCATAGAAGATAGGGACCTGACTCTACGCGATCGCAATCAGAGTTCCGCGATCGCGAAGCATTAAATCTGGGCGAAAACTAGGCAGTTTTGACATTTCATATTTTTATCCCCAGACCATTTTTATACACGACTTGGCAGATATTTTCTGCAACTTTGGCTTAGGTTAAACAGATTTTTGTGCCTCAAAGACAAGGAAGAACAAGTCTTGAAGCTAGGGCTTGCACACACACTTGGGTCTTGAAGATTTCAATCTTGTGGTTAAGGTTTTCTTACCCATTTATGTTTGTTTCTTCATTTCCTTGATTTGTATTGAATATTTAAGTGTTTAGTATTTATTCCCAACACTTGAATCTTGTTTATGGAAATATTCATATTTAAAGTGTGGATTAAATACCTTATTATGCTTATGTATTGAATGATTTTTATATATTTATGAAGTGAGTTATTGTTACTTTAATTATTCTTGTTATTTAATGTTTCCAAAGGGATTAGCTAACCCTAGGACTCTCCCATTAACTCCGAATTAATTTTGGAAAAGATAATTTGGGGTTGGGAAAGATTAATTAACAAGAACTTGAGGCTTTAACCCTCGTTTTATAGATTCTACCTAGGAATAGGATTGAACTACATGTAGCCAAATCCAGAAGTGCTTAATCTTTTAATTGGGTTAGGAATAATTCAATTAGGAAGTCTTGTTAGTCTTTGGAAGAAGCTAATTAAGAATTATTATCCGTGGCTAACTAACATAAACTCGCTCATATTTTTAAAATCATGAAATACATTGGATCGTTACTTGAGTGTAATACCCGATACATTCATTCTTGTTCACATTGATCATTTTACTTGCTTTCTAGGTTAGTTTATATTTTTGCATTTAGTTATAAAAAATTTCAAAACCAAAATCTAAGTATTTGGCACTTCGCGATAAGTGATAATTCTCTTACATTCCTAATTGCCTCCATATTGTTCTCTGTGTGATTCGACCCCAACCTTGTTGGGTTACTATATTTGACATCGGTCGCTTTACACTATTTTAAGGTGTAATTTGAGCGTATCAAATTGTGGCGCCGTTGTCGGGGAACAATTGACGTAATTTAGGTTGTTTCAGAAATAAGCATAAGTTCTTTGATCCAAACTTGTGAATATTTGTGTAATTATTTTTCTTGCTTATTTTCTTAATTTTTGATATAAAAAAAATTGGCATCATATAATAAAAATTGGTCGGATGGTAGTTGTTCATACTTTGATGACTCTTGTCCCTATTTTGGAGGACCACACTCGTGGCAAAATTGTTTAAATTCTCTCGGTGATGAATTGTGCGCACAATCTCATACCCATGAGTGGAGTATTTGTAATAGGTGTGGTTGCCAAAATGGTCATTGGTATGATTGTGTATATTTGTCCGTCCCTTCCCCAAGCCCCCACTATGATGCTTCTACTTTTTGTGATGAAGATTTTAGGGGTGAAGAAATGGATGAAATTGAGCATGGTAGAAATGGAGAGTTCAAGCTCATGTTGGAGTGCCTACTTGAAGAAGGAAACCATGAGCAAAATGCCTTGGAAGAAATTTTGGAGACTAGTCTCCAAAATGATTTGGCACTCGAAAGGTTGCACTCACAAATGGATGCAATGATTAAAGCTTCAAGGGTTCAAAAAGCCTTGGAGGTGGGTGATAGCCAAGAACCTTTCTTGGAGGTTGAAGTTGAAAATTCTTCCTTGGCACTTGAACAAAGCCAAGAAGAACTCTCAAATGCTCAAAATGAGAGGATGATGCTCATGTTGGAGTCTTGAAAATGAGGAAAAGCACAACTTTGCACTCGAGGAATTGAAGCATGAAGTGACTCAAAATGATGAGCATATCCGCACTTTGGAGGATCAAATGCAAGCGTTGATGGAGACTCATCATGCCTCTCAAGTTGAAAGTGTGGATGGAAGCAAAGAAGAGTCCAATTCCGAGGGTGAAAGCGAGCTTTACTTTGAGGAATCAAGACTTGAACATCCGCCAACCGACTCCGTGAGTGATTTTGATGCCAAGGAAAACATGGAATTAGAGTCAACCGGGGTGATTGAAAATTTGGTTGAAATTGACTCTATTCTGGGGGAAAAGAGGATGTCAAAATCCGGAAAAATTTGCAAGTTGGATGTTTGAAGGCACATTCCAAGCATTTTTCAATATTGGAATTGTGTGGTGATACGGAAGTTGAACTACATGGTTCAATGGAGGATTGCGAGGAGGAAATATTCATACCATACATCTTACAAGTTGAGGAAATAAGAAAGCAAAATGGCATACCTCACATGAAAGCCAAGAAGTGCAAAATGAAATATT
Organism: Nicotiana undulata; assembly: GCA_005239495.1. NCBI lineage: Eukaryota > Viridiplantae > Streptophyta > Magnoliopsida > Solanales > Solanaceae > Nicotiana > Nicotiana undulata. The sequence continues at coordinate 40,972 of ML243708.1, forward strand.
TGAGGATTGGCTTGATCATCTACTTACAACCCTCCACCGCCCGTGGTCACAAGATTGAATCCAATCTAGGTGCTCAATTCATATCATCCAAGTGGCGAAAAAAGTAGTAAAGTTATCTTGCGTCGTGCCACGACGTTAAATGCGGCGCTTGGTGGGAGGCAACCCATTGTTTTTCAAAATATTTGGTCATTTTTGGAATTTATTTTTTTTAGAATAGCTTATTATATTTTTTATAACCAATCTGCCAAGTTTCAAAATTTTTGGAGTTGATTTGAGCATGTCGGGGTGACCCGGTAGCCAAACACAGTGCAAAAGAAGCAACAAAAATGATGGGCAACACACTGCCCAATTCTGCGGTGCCTCCAGCTCAATTTGCGATCGCAGATGGGTCACCTAAGGCAACAATGCGATCGCATAATTGACAAGAAAATTGCACAAAAAGTTGATTAATCACGATCGCAGGAACGTGTACGCCATCGCGGAGCATAGAGAATTTTCTTACTCTACGTGATCGCTGGAAAGCTCGCGCAATCGCGACATTTGAGATAAATTACTCTCTGCGATCTAAACTCTCTGATCGCGATCGCAGTGAACAGGTAAACATTCATGTTCAAAATGCTGGAAGGAATTGAAAACACCCATTTTGCTTAAAACATAGAACAAAAAGAAGAAAAAAATCCCTTACCCCCTGAACCCCTGAAACGGTCCCAAATCAAAGTTCTTCAAGTTCCATTGCATCATTCCATCACAATTCTCCAGGTATGTCAATTCCCACCTCAATGTTATGATTCATTTTTGGTTACATTGGTAAATCTAAGGTTGGGCAGCCTTATTTTCAAAATTTAGGGCTTGAAATTTTGCTTTCTCGGTCAAATTTTTCTTGATGATATTCCTTTTGCGTGCTTGCTTGCTGGTGAGTTTGGTTGAGAGTGAGAATTGAGATTATGTAAAATTGGGGTGAAATTTCATGTTGTGGGTGTCTAAAATTTTGTAGAAAAATAAAACCCACCAATTGTTTGTTGAAATGCCTAGGTGAAATGGTACTGGGCGAGGAAGACGACCTTCGCGATCGCGTAGGTCTATCCTGTTGGGACTCCAGATTGCCCACCGTGATCGCGTAACCCCTTTTGCGATCGCGTAGCTTCAACAATTGGGAAAGTCAACTTTGTTCATCGCGATCGCGTGAACTGGACTGCGATCGCGTGGCTTCACAGCCTTTGTTCTTCGCGATCGCGGCTCATTCTCTACGATAGCAGTTCATTACAGCCCAGACAGCAAGGCAGTGTAGTTGCAAAATTATGGTCCAAATGCTTTTTAAACTGTTTCTTTGGCCTAATTACCCTAAATGCAATGCTTTAAGTGCCCATATGATTGTTTCACATTATTACTCTTTTTGTAGGCACTTTGCGCTCTAAAAATGGACTCGACACCATTGAAAATGCTCAAATACCGGTTGCACAAGTTGGCGCAGAGGAATATTTTGATGCTGACACCTTCTCTTCCCTTAGATTATCTGAACGATATGACAAGCAATTATCCAAAAGCATGATCAGGGAAAGAGGCATCCTCCTGATCGGTCGCTTTACACTATTTTAAGGTGTAATTTAAGCGTATCACTGTTGATACCCAATTTTTTCCCTCATATTTTTTCAAATAGTATAGATACTTTCAAAATATCATTTTGCATCATTACGTAATTTAAAAGAGTTATACAAGTATTTTCTATAATTTTTATAATTATTTAATGCTTTAAAATTGATTTTCTTGCATTTAAATTACTTGAATATGCATTATTACCCCTTAAATTATTTTGTGATGAATTAATCATCCAACGTTTTTATTTTCATCCACATATATGTTTCATAATATTTTACTTTATTTTATATAATTATATTTACATTTTAAGCAATTTTATACTATTTTGCAATAATAGCCTATATGACGTGCATAATGACATTTTATTTACATTATTTGTGCTCAAAATAGTATTTTTACATTTTTAAATGCTAAGTTATTACATATTACTACATAAATAATACTTTTACTATTTGTTAATTACTTTTTTGGGTATTTAATTTGGAGCTTAATTTGGAGCTAATTCTGGACCAATTTAATGGCCCAAACGTCCAAAACCGCTAAGCCCAATCTCCCCAACACAAACTAGACGACCCATTTAATCTCAACCCAGATGGTACCCAATTAAACGACCCGGCCCGGCTCCCTTTCGATCCTGGCCGCTGATCTCAAAATGATCAACGGCCCATAATAAATCCCTACCCTTTTCCTTATATCCCCTCACCCCAAACCCTAATCCCATTCCTACACTCCAGCCACCCCTAAATCATCTCTACTTTCTTCTTCTTTGAAAAACCCTAGCCGATGTATCTCTAAACCCCTCCAAATTCGGCCCTAAAATGGAATCAATCATTGATTCACTTACCTATTTTGTGGTACTTCACTAATGTACATACGCATGTGGTGTTACTTAGTTCTTGCTCTATTTTTGACAAGAACTACCTCTCAAAATCAGTCCTGGATGACTTCGATCTTCAAGGATTTAGACGATATTTCGTCTACATACACTTAAAATGAGATTATGCTTGCACTCCTAGTTCGATTTACAGTTGGTTGAACCCATCTAGGGTTTGATATCTCCATCTCTCTTACCGACTCTGATTGCATGGATTTTTCCTTTCCTTTTCTATGTTTAGATTGATTGTTTCCATGTTTTTCTTGCTTAATCAATCACTATATAAACCCCTTCCCTAATCCCCTTTAACAGACCCTAATCACTGTTATTTTGTCACTCTCACTTGTTCTATAATATTCTGAAACTTGGGCGCTTGGCCAGCTGAAAGCCAAGGCCACAAAAATCCTCTCTATCTACCTCCCTAGTGCGAGCACTGCTCGGGGCTCGTTCGAAGCTCCTATGAACTCTGACGCACTAGGGTTTGGAGTTTTTGTTGTTGGTCTTACTTTGCTACTGGAACTTGGTGATTCTCCTCTATTTATTATTAATGTTGTCGTGTTTATGTATGCTTAAATTCTTACACTGACCATTTAGTATCGAACCATTTCTCATATCTCACTTGAGCATTTGTACTGAAACTCCTATGGTATTAATGTCTGCCTAGAATTGCCTTAACAAGTCTCTTTATGTTGAACCGTTTATATGTATTTTACTGTTACCTTGCAAATTGATCCCTGGCCATCCCATGTTACAACATTGTCTTAATATCTAGCCTAAATACGTTTCCCTTCTATCTATAACTCTAATGATTGTATTCCTTTCTTGTCAATCCTGTAGTCTTTAGCATTGCCTAAGATTTCTAGGATAAATGTTCCACCTCTTCTCTTATGTATGATCGACTGACAGGAGTCCTGATGTTTGCTTGTCCTGTTAATGTATAGCCGATTTTTTCTTTTACTCACCATAAGTTTCTTTGGAATCTTTGTGCTATGGTCAATGCTCATCATGTTAAGTTTCATGTTCAACCAAATGATATGTTAGCCAAACTGTGCCACTAGTCTGTTGTTATGCTATTTGTAACTATATTCTCATTAGACCATCATGTTAAAACCTTCATGTGAAATTTATACTCTACTTTCTTCCTGCCTATGATAATGCTAGATTGTCATTTGAAGTTCTCTCGAAGCATCACAATATACGGCATAAGAACCTGAACCTGTGGGATGGGAAGGTTATAGCCTATGCTTCATGTCAGTTGAAGATTCATGAAAAGAACTATCCAGTCCATGATTTGGAGCTTGCAGCTATTGTTCATGCCTTGAAGATTTGGAGGCACTATTTATATGGGGTACCGTGTGAGGTATTCACGGATCACAAGAGTTTGCAATACTTGTTTAAGCAAAAGGAGTTGAATATGAGACAGAGGAGATGGTTAGAGTTGCTGAAAGATTATGACATTACCATTCTCTATCATCCGGGAAAGTCCAATGTGGTGGCCCATGCCTTGAGCCGGAAGTCAGTCAGCATGGGTAGTTTGGCTTGTCTATTAGTGGGAGAGAGACCTTTGGCTTTGGATGTTCAGGCGTTAGCCAATCGATTTGTCAGATTGGAGGTTTCTGAGGGTGGCAGTGTTTTGGCCCATACCATCGCTCGTTCGTCATTATGTGATTGCATTCGCACCAGGAAGTATGAGGATCATCATTTGTGTGCTCTTAGGGATGCGGTTTGGCACGAACGTGCCAAGAAGGTCGCAGTTGATGCTGAGGGAGTCTTGAGATTGCAGGGTCGCATATGCGTTCCTGATGTTGATGGCATTCATGAGTTAATATTGCAGGAAGCCCATAGATCCCGATATTCCATTCATCCGGGTGCCGAGAAGATGTACTAGGACTTGCGGCAGCATTATTGGTGGCGTAGAATGAAGAAGGATATTGTGGCTTTTATGGCTCGATGCTTGTATTGTCAGCAGGTTAAATATGAGCACCAGAGACCCGGTGGTTTGATGCAGCAGATTCAGCTTCCCGAGTGGAAGTGGGAGCGTATCACGATGGATTTTGTAGTTGGACTTCCACGGACTCAGAGGATGGTTGATGCAGTATGGGTGGTGGTGGGTAAGCTGACCAAGTCAGCACATTTCATTCCGGTGGCGGTTTCATCTTCAACGGAGAAGTTAGCTCAGATCTATATGAGAGAGATTGTCAGACTGCACGTTGTGCCCTTATCTATCATATCAGACCGAGGTACTCAGTTCACCTCCCATTTCTGGAGAGTATTTCAGAGAGAGTTGGGCACTAAAATTGAGTTGAGCACAGCATTTCATCCTCAGACGGACGGACAGTCCGAGTGCACTATTCAGACTTTGGAGGATATGTTGCAGGCATGTGTTATTGAATTTGGTGGTTCATGGGACCAGTTCTTGCCATTAGCAGAGTTTTCCTACAACAACAGTTACCAGTCGAGCATTCAGATGGCACCGTATGAGGCATTGTACGGTAGGCGATGTCGGTCTCCAGTCAGATGGTTTGAGCCCGGAGAGGCTAGATTATTGGGTTCTGAGTTAGTCCAGGATGCCTTGGATAAGGTGAGGGTTATTCAAGATAGGCTGCGTACAGCTCAGTCCAGGCAGAAGAGTTATGCAGATCGCAGAGTTCGAGATTTGGCTTTCNTGGTAGGAGACCAGGTATTCCTTCGAGTGTCGCCTATGAAGGGCGTGATGAGATTCGGAAAGAAGGGCAAGTTGAGCCCTAGGTATATTGGTCCATTTGAAGTTTTAGATAAAGTAGGAGAGGTGGCCTACAGACTTGCCTTGCCACCGCATTTATCCGCAGTGCATCCCGTGTTTCATGTATCCATGCTTCGGAAGTATATTGCAGATCCATATCATGTTTTTGATTTCAGCGGTGTCCAATTGGACACGGATCTGACTTATGAGGAGGATCCAGTGGCCATATTAGATAGGCAGGTTCGACAGTTGAGGTCGAAGAGTTATGCTTCGTCCGTGTTCAGTGGAGGGGTCAGCCTGCCGAGGCAGCTACTTGGGAGTCCAAGTCCGAAATAAGGAGTCGTTACCCCCATCTTTTCTCAGACTCAGGTGCCTTACTATGTCCGCTCGAGGACGAACGTTTGTTTTAGAGGTGGAGATTGTGATGACCCAAAAGTTCATCCTAAGTAATTCCAGCTAAATTAGTGTTCCGAGGCCTCGAAAGCCTCTGTTAATCTCACCTCAATATGTGTGCGCAGCCCGCGCAGGTAGCCGGGAAGCTTCCATGTGAAAATTTGATAAAAATGGGATTTTTGAATTGAATAATTGAATAAAGTTGACTTTGGTCAACATTTTTGGTAAACGGATCCGGACCCGTGATGTGACGGTCCCGGAGGGTCCGTAGGAAAATATGGGACTTGGGCGTATGCCCGGAATCGAATTCCGAGGTCCCAAGCCCGAGAAATGAATTTTTAAAGAAAATTATTTTCAGGAAATAATAAAGGATTGTGAAAATGAGTAATTATGTGAAAGCCAGGTTATCGGGACCATATTGCGGTTCCGGAGCCCGGAACAGGTTTGTTATGTGTTATTTGTCCTATCTGTGCAATTTGGTGTAAAACGGGCTTGATTTGATTGGTTTCGGATCCAAATGAGGAAAAATGGAGTTAATGAACTTGTGGGGTTTCTAAAGAATTTGAAATTTGGCTTGAGAGGTGATTTTATGTTCCCGAGGTCCGAATGAAATTCTGAGACCGGGAATAATTCCGTTGTGTCATTTATAACTTATCTGCAAAATTTGAAATCATTCTGAGTGGTTTAGGCCGGTTCGGCGCGTTGAAGGTGAATTCTAGAATTTCAAAGTTCTTAAGTTTGATTAATTTGGTTTTGGGGTTTGATTCATGGTTTTTGATGATATTTTGATGATTTAAAAGCTTGAACAAGTCCGTAGGATGTTTTGGGAGTCGTGTGTGTGTTTGGTTTTGAGCCCCGAGGGCTCGGGTGATTTTCGGGTAGCTAACGGGGTGTGAAAAACATGAACGTCTGGTGTTCCTCAAGCTTTTCTGGTGTCTGATACCTCCTTCAGTGCGATCGCAGATTCTTCCATGTGATCGCATAGCATTGGCATGTGATGGGGTCTGATGCACTATGTGATCGCACTTGTTTCTCCGCGATCGCATAGTGTAATAGGTAGGAAGGGGGCTGGGGGGTTAGTTGTTCGGTGCGAACGCACCTCAAAGGGCGCGATCGTGGAGGGTCCAGGGTTAATACTGTGCGAACGCAGGTGGGTTGCTGCGAACGCACAGAGGTTAGCATAGGGCCTGGGGCTGGGTAGAATTGCCTTGTGCGATCGCACAAGGGCCTCTGCGATCACAGAGCTTAAGCAACTTACCTCTATGCGATCGCACCTCATTTTCCGCGATCGCACAATATTAAAAACGCCCAGTTATATTTTTAACCCCAAAACAAAACCTTACACGGGATTCTTCCCATTTTCCACTTCTCTTTTCTTCCCCAAGCCTCCATAACCGAGGATCAAGCTCCCCAACCTCCATAACTCCATAGGTAAGTGCTCTTGACCTCGTTTCCTCTTAATTTCTTCAACTAATCACTAGATTCTAGGCCTAAAAACATGGAATCAAAGTAGGAATTAGGGATTTTAGGTAGAGTTGGGTTTTTGAGAATTTTGGGTGATTCAACCTCAATTTGGGGTCGAATCTTAAAACAAATCATATATTCTAACTCGTAGGGTTATGGGGGATCGGGTTTTGGTACGGGCCTCGTGTTTGGACCAAGCGAGCTCGGGGTCAAATTTTGGAATCTTAGAAAGAATGCTTTGAAATAAATAATTAGGCTATGGGTTTGATTTATTGAGCCATTATTGATGTACTTGGGTTGATTATGTCTAGATAATACCATTCCGGAGTCGGATTCTAAAGGAAAGGCTGTGATTGAGGCTTGACTTGCAATTTTTGGAGTCAAGGTGAGTGTTTGGCTTAACCTCAGCTTGAGGGATTAGGTATAGAGTATTAATTGCTATGTGTAACTCATGTCCAATGTATAGGCGTGGTGACGANAGATACTTGATGTTGTTTCATGACGTGGAGAGTTATTGTTATTTGTTCCAGTTGAGGCTTACACTGTTGAAATTGTATTACTGATGCGAGGTTGGTTATAGCTGAGACCCTTGTCGGGCATTTGTTGATGTTGTAAATGATGATTTCTCCTTGCCGAAATAATAGAATTGTATTGAATATTTCCATGCACTTGATACTTCGTATTGTTGACTTTCATATTATTGTTGCCTTGTGTTTTATTATTCGTCGCACGAGGGGACATGTTGTGCTGACTGCTTGTTATTATATATGCACGAGGGGACATTCCGTGCCGAGTGATATTATATATATGCACGAGGGGGACATTCCGTGCCGAGTGATTGTGAGGTTATGCACGAGGGGATATTCCGTGCCGAGTGATATTTTATATGCACGAGGGAACATTCTGTGCCGAGTGATTGTGAGGTTATGCACGAGGGGACATTCCGTGCCGAGTGATTGTGAGGCTATGCACGAGGGGACATGTCGTGCCTTTTCTGTTCATTATACGTTTGAGAAGCTAAATTTCTGCCTTGTCTTTACGTTTCATTTATTACCCTGTTCTGCAGTGCTAGCATACTGTTACCCCTATCTCCCCAGCATGTTCTCCCCGTATCTGTCTTACTTGCTTATTTATGTTGCCATTTTTCCAGTTATTATATAAAATTGCACAGGTACACATGTTGTGTTGGTCCTAGCCTCGCTGAGGTTAGGCTCGACACTTACTCAGTACATGGGGTCGGTTGAACTGATGCTACACCTGCACTTCTTTATGTTGTGCAGACTACGCAGCCTGACCCGGTGATCACTGACGGTCAGAGCATCTCTTCAGCTCACACGGGAGACATCGAGGTAGACCCGCAGACGTTCGTGGGCCTTGACGTCACCTTCTACTTTCCACTTTCAGCTCTGTCTTACTTTGTATTCAAAGACAGTCTTATGTATTTATTTCAGACCTTTTGTTTATAGTAATCTCTTAGATAGTCCGTGAGTATGTGACACCAGTTCTGGGATATTATGTATATGGGTTGTATTTCAAAACTACTACGTTATATTTTGGTTATTTGCCAAATTTCATGTTGTGAGCCATCGGAGCCCTAGTTAATTTGCTCGTTTCAGTTATTGATAAGTTATATTCAGTTACAACGTTGGTTTGTCTGGCGGATTCACCGTTAGACGCAATCATGGCCCGAAGGTGGGATTTCGGGTCATGACAATGGCACGCATGTTGAGGATCTAAGAGCCCGTTTGGACATATAAAATATTTGCTTTTTTCCAAAGAAAGTTTGAAAACAATGTTTGGTTATCAATTTCAACCCGTTTTTCCCATTTCACTTGAAAATGTATTTTCATTAGTTTTTATTTTACAAATTTACCCTCTACTTTTAAAAGTTAAACAATAGCATTTTCACTTGAAAATGCATGCTCGTTTGCATCTTCTGTTTGGTGAAGTAAGCAGAATATGATAACAGTTAAACAATAGCATATTAGATTATTTTTTTCAAGTAGGAGGCGGTTTTGATATATTTTACAAGTTATGAGGTATAAATCATATTTCATGATTTTGCAAAAAAAGACATCCAAATATGTTGCAACAATTATAACCAACCATAATTTCATCTTCAATTCAAATTCCAAATTTAAAAATTTATTTTGGAATACATATCTAAACGCCTACTAAAGTGAGTGTACCCTAAAAGAAGAATTGAAGTTTAAAATGAGATAGTAATATCTTCTTTCTCTAGATGGAAAATTACTATAGTAATATCTTCTTTCTCTATATGCGATCACACTATACATATCTTTTCACACGAGGGGACATGCCCTGAAAATTTCGGCCGCCATCTCTTCTTTCTCTAGATGGAAAATCTTATGTATTTATAGCACAAGTTTTAAGGGTTAAAACTCTTTTCTAAAACTTGTTGGGTTTTCTTTTCCACCAGGAAAATGATTCCTTTATTTCCTATTATTTAGGTACAACAGGGACCACAGAAGTTAATTAACAAGGCTTCCAATTATGGAATTAATTTCTAATTTTCGAAACTAATATCCTCCATAATTAATTACGAATTATTCCACTAAAAATTCGTATTTGTACTCGTTGTTCAATTTTGAAATTCGTCCATTAAATCTTATTTAACTCCACACGTTAAGACTCATATATTAATCAATTAAATTAAATTACTATTGATTTAATTTATTGATTATTTCCTTTAGACTTTTGCTTCACTTATTTCATGTGTCGGATACAAAATCCACCGACCGGGTTTACACATGAAAACTTATAAGATTTGATAAAGGTGTATCATCAATCTCTAAACCGAGATATGGATTCCATCAACTAACTATTATTTCGCCAATGTACATTATTATTATCCAATTTACCAGGCATATTGATCCACGAAACAATCTCGCCTTTTAATAAACCAAAACAATAATGATATACACAACTAAAAATTATTATATCAAGATTAAGAGTATAAGTGCATTTAATGGCTAGAGAGTTTATTTTATTAAGTCCGTATAAAATACTTATCTCTACTTGGTCCGTTCAATACATACAAAATGTACTAGCACAAGAAGTTGGAATTAAACCATTCTCATAATCAACAACAATAACAAGCAAACCTAGTTTGATCCCAACATGTGGGGTATGGGGAGAATAGTCTGTACGCAGACCTTACCCCTACCTAATGCAGGTAGAGAGGTTGTTTTCAATAGACCCTCGGCTCAGAAAGGGCAAGAAGAAGAAGAGGGAAGCAAGGAAGTAAGGCAGAAGGAAGAGGGGAAAAATAATATCCAATAATAGCAACACGGAATACAATACCTGATGTGAACATAATCACATACCGCAATAAAAATCAAAGAATATGAAGGGAAGTGAATGCTACTAAGACTATCAGTGAACACTATAAACTACCTACTAACATTCTACCTTAATCCTCGACCTCCACACCTTCCTATAAAGTGTCATGTCCTCAGTGAGCTAAAGCACCGTCATGTCCTGCCTAATCACTTCTCCTCAGTACTTCTTAGGCCTACCTTGATCCCTTCTCAAACTCTCCAGGCCAACCTATCACACATCCTAACAGGGAGGGCATCAATACTTCTTCTCATAACATGTCCGAACCATCTCAGCTGCGACTCCCGCATCTTGTCCTCCACGGAGGCTACCCCACTCTGTCCCGGAGAGCTTCATTCTTAATTTTATCTCGCCTGCTACACCCACACATCCATATCAAAATCGTCATCTCTGTTACTCTCATCTTCTCCACGTGGTTCTTGACTGGCCAACACTCAACCCCATACAACATAGCGGGTCGAACCACCACTCGATAAAACTTACCCAAAAGTCTTAACGGCACATTCTTATCACATAGAACACCGGAAGCGAGCATCCACTTTCATAATCAAGATAAATTATATTTAATCTTGTGCTACAATCATCCATGTTGGTTTTGCCGATTCCATCATTAGATTGTGAACTCAAACTTTATACTTATAAGAACCGATGATTTAACCTTTTGTGTATAAGCTAAACTCTATACACTAAGTCATCTACTATATAAGCAAAGGACATAGACTAATATATGACCTATTTAAAACTTTATTAAAAATTAATAAATAATTATTTCATAATAAATAATATATCCAAATCGAACTCATGGTTAATAGTATATATCCCAATAATCTTTTACTTAGACTTTTAACTATGATAATTATTAGAATATACTATATCTAAACGCATGGTTAATAGTATATACCCCTATAATCTCCCACTTAGACTTGTAACCATGCATCGACAACTTTCTCAGGCATTCTTTTTTACATGACTATTAAAAGTCTCCACAAAACAAGATTTTGTTGAAGAATCTTGCCAAGTTATTTCGGATGCAGTTTTTGTCCAATAGTGCGTTATCGTATTTATCTAGTTTGGTATTAAACTCTTCAGGAATCTTGTTACCAAAACTATCCAAAGAGTGTACACCAAACTATCATTTTTCTTATTCTCCCACTACGACGAAGTGCTACTAATATTACCTTTATTACCTTACATCATTGAAATATCAGTGACTTCTTACTATAGTGTTTATTGTTCAAACATCTCTCCCACTCGATAAAGGCATGTCTATTAACGTTATCCCACTACTTAATTGCAATGGAACGTCAATTCGAACATGTGAATTTTGATGTTCTTGAACATCTAGTTATTTCTTTCCTCAGTTACTGTAAAAATAATTTACTTCTAGGAACATGGTTTATTAAACAATCCTTGTCTAGAAAATGCATTTATTTTAATAATTGCCTTATTATTTTTTTAGGACAATAAAATAAAACTCCATTCGTTTTCTTGGATATTCAATAATCATGCACCTATACATTCTTAGTTCCAACTTACATTTCCGCTTTTGCTTTCAGCACATATGCGGGACAATCCTATATCTGAACATGCCACAAACTGAGCTTACATTCAGTCCACTTTTCTATAGATGTCTTATGTACTAACTTTGAAGGAACTAAATTCAGAATGTAATTTGCAGTTTCCAGTAAATATTCCAAAAACAAATAAGGAAAATATCCATGTTCAACAGAAGACTTATTTCTATTTTCTACTACACCACTCTTTTATGGAGTTTATGGTGTAGTCAATTGAGATGCAATCCTTTATTCTGATAAGTAACAAACGAACTCTTTAAAGAGATGCTCGCCACTACAATCAAATTGCAATAACTTAATATATGTCTTTGGTCTTCGCATTCCCAAGTCTTAAAAATCTTGAATTACTTAATTCATTAAGACTTACGGTGCATCAAATAAATATATTAATATTTTGAGTATTTATTTATGAACGTCACAAAAATACTCAAAACTATCTCTTACCAGTATGTTCATTTAATCATACAAATTAGAAGGGATTCATTCTAGCTTATCATTATGTCACGACCCAAATTCTCAACCCTCGGAATCATGATGGCGCTTAACACCACACTTTCTAGGCAAGCCAATGTTAGAACTTAATTAACCATTTTCTTTTAAAAATTTGTTTAAACACGAATATAAATTTAAAATAAACACAAAATCTTATATTTTCCAATAACTGATATCAGGAATAATATTTGAAATAATAAACAAACCACGAGCTAATACTAACTATAAAACTACCCAGGGTCTGGTGTCACAATTCACGAACTACTAAAGAATACTACAAAAAATTGGCTGAAATAAATGTATTTCTGTTTTGTATGAAATAAAACAGTATCTAAATAATAAAGGGAAGACTCCAGGAATCTGCGGACGCCGGCAGATCTACCTCGTGTTTCCGAGAGAATGATAACGGCTACTACTTTCACTTAGCTTTGGCCGGTACCTGGATCTGCACAAGAGGTGCATAGTGTAGTATCAGTACAACCGACCCCATGTACTGAGTAAGTGTCGAGCCTAACCTCGACTAAGTAGTGACGATGCTACAACGGGGCATTTATAATATAACATGTCAACGGTGTATAATAAAGCAAGAAGGAAATTTCTAAACTAAAAAATATCTGAAGAAACAAGTAAAATAACTCAGCTACAACCACTCCTCACATAAGTTTCCAAATTTCCAAATTTCACTTTGAAATAACCGGTAAGTGCATAATATGAGAAACAGTAGAGTAAAACAGTAAGTTTTCAAATCTTGTGTTTAAAATCAGTAAAATATAAATGTCCTCTCTTATTGCTCCTTGTTGCGGCGCGCAACCTGCTCTCACCTGTCCACCCTTATTGCTCCTCCCTATATATATATCACCTTTATTGCTCCTGGTGCGGCGTGCAACCCGATCCCACCTGTCCACCCTTATCACTCCTTGTTGCGGCGTGCAACCCACTCCCACAAGATAATCACATCACTTTATTTATAAAAGATTTCACAATTCAAGTCAAAGTCTTTCACAATATTTTTGTCTCAACAATTATAAAGAAAAAATGTATTACTCAAAAAACTTCATCAATTATCATTGCACAATGAAACCAATCGGAATATATAGAAAAACATTGTCAACCAGCTCACCCTTTTATGTATCACAATGAAGCGAAGCAAAGGGAACAACCAATATTTCCAAAATACTTGAAACAATACTTAACAAGTTAATGAAACCAAGTAGGCATGAAGGCATCAATGATCATAAAATAACTAAACAAGGGATCAATTAAATTGAAAACGGGGAAGGGATCATGTTTAACAGATAATTTGATGGTGCATAGATACTGGTCACCTCACATATACACCACGCATATGCAAATTCACATAGCAATTAAGTTGGGGATTCATATTCCTTCAAGTCAAGGTTAAACCAAGCACTTATTTCGACTCGCAGGCCACTCACTGCTCAAGCACAACTTTTCCTTTTGAATTGGCCTTCAACTTACTCGAATCTAATCATAATTAGTTTAATGTTGTTAATTAGTGCTAAAGTAACTAACTTTAATGCCAAACTATGATTTTTCTACGTTTTCTCAAAAAAAGTTAAAAACCAACCCCGAGCCCGTTTGGTCCAAACTCGGGGTTCGAACTAAATTCCGTTTACTCATTCACCCCCGAGCCCGAGTATACTATTAGTTTCAAAATCTGACCCCAATTTGAGGTATTCGATTTTTACAAAATTCCCTAATTCTACCCAAACCCCCAATTTCTACCGTGAAAACTCTTAATTTTTGATTGAAGAGTGATGGAAAACATTGAGTAATCGAAAGAGAAGAGTTTAGAATTGTTTACCAACGCTTTGGGGATGAATTTGTGTGGAAAAAAATCGCCTCTAAGTCTTTGTAGTTTGAAAATATGAAGTAAATAGGTTCTGCCCATTTTTAAATTTGTTTTTATATCCCTGGGCAGGCCTTCATCGCGTTCGCGATAGGCCTGCCGCGTTCGTGTAAAGTCAGGCCCAATGGCCTTTGTGTTCGCGTGGGAACGAACGTGTTCGCATAGAGAAAAGGCCCACTGGCCTTCGCGTTCACCGTGTCTTGACCGCATTCGCATAGAAGAAATGGGATCCCCTCCCCTAGGTCCATTAACCCACCGCGTTGGCATAAGCCAGCACGCGTTCACGAAGAGTAACCCACCAGTGCTTCGCGTTCGTGTCCTGAGCTTCGCGTTCGCGAAGAACAAAATAACCCCCAGTAAAGTTTACACTACGCAATCGCGGGGGAAGCTTCACGATCGCAAAGCACAAAACCACTAGGCACCAGTAACAACAAAACAACAAATTTTTATAAGTTCAAAACATCCCGAAGCCTGCCCAAAACTCACCCGAGCCCCCCGGGCACCAAACCAAACATGCACGCAAGTCTAAAAATATTATACGGACTTGCTCGTGCGATCAAATCATGAAAATAACATCTAAAACTATGAATTTAACCTCAAAACTCATGATTTTTTTCGAGAACACTTAAATTTTACCATTTCTCAACCGGACGTCCGATTCACGTCAAATCAACTCCGAGTCTCACCAAATTTCAAATATAGTACTTAATTACTATAACAAATCTGTACTGGGCTCCAAAATTAGTTTACAGCTTAGATATCATGTCTACAGGATTCTGCCCGGTTATCACTTAGGCAAGCCTGTATGATAATTAAGAATTCTGAAGTTTAAAATTATGATTTCTTGCTGCTTGAAGCGTGCCCAGATTCAGGGTATTAACAAAATCAGTAGGCAAACTGATAGGTACTCACTGCCTCGCTTTAATAAAACTACTATATATTTTGTTTATGCTCATTTAGATATCCTGCTTATAGGATCATAAATCATTAAAAAATTGCTTGTTTGAATAGCGTGCATTTGTTTGTCTACTTGTGAAGGTTAACATGAGCCCTCTTATTTGCTCCTTATGTGACAGTCCTACTTAACTTTTGTTTGTCGCTTAGTTTTCTCATTTTTTAGCAACATAGGTGAGTCTAGAACCACCTTAAATAGAGGTCCTAAACGCCTCCAGGGCCAAAAGGAAGGGAGGATCCCAAAAGATATCGGAATCCGGACTTCGCGAGGAAAAAGGGAGCGCGACACCCAGTTTAGCTTGATCGAGTTTTCTTGTCGAATTTCCATCTTATTATTCGAGAAGGTTTCATAAATAAATGTTGAAGGAGATTCAAATCAAAAACAAAATCAGAACAGTAGATTAACTTCGGAAGGTTGCAATGAATAGCTTGACATCAATGACGGCGACCGTTTGTTTTTTTGCTCGTCTTACTTTTAAAATTGTGAAAGAACCTAGCTTTTAAAATTGATTCTCACGGAGAATTGAAAATAGGGAATAAGAAGTGTTGTCTTCAGCCACTGCAAGAACCTAGCTTTGTTTACTCGTTATGCTCTGAATTTGATAGTAATTCATAAGTTTTATGTTAGAACCGTTTAGCTAAAATATTTCTTAGACTTCCACATCAATTCTATTTTCATAATCCATGGCCTCACTATAATCTCAAACTAGTTTTAGGAAAAATAATTCATGAACACCGTAGCCTGCTTTATGCGCGATTAATAAATAATCTTGGCCAGGGGTACGGTTCTCGTGGCATGGTCACGATACATAAATTTCAACTCAAGTACGCGTTTCACGCGACTTGACCTCAACTTCAAATAATAATAAATAAACATATTGTAAATCGTGGGTGCGTTTCACGTGGCGCGATTCGCAATATGTACGAAAGCAAACGAGTGCGCGATATCGCGACTTGTTCAAATAATTTCCATAAGTATTAAAAGTGTTTAAATAAATTCTAAAAGTGGTTTAAAAGGTAAAAAATGCACAATAGGTTTAGAATATGTATTAAATCAGATAATTAGGCCAATTATTAATTGTTAAGCGACCGTAGTAAAACCACGAAATTCGGGAGTGCCTCACACCTTCTTCCGGGTTAACAGAATTCCTACCCGGTCTTCTGGTTTTCACAGACTTTAAACAGAGTCAAATTTCCTCGATTTGCGATTTAAAATAAACCGGTGACTTGGGACACCATAAATTATGCTAAGTGGCGACTCTGAATCAATAAATAATCTCATTTCGAATAATGTCATTTAAATTGGAAAAACTCCTTATCCCCTCGGGAAAAAGGAGGTGTGACAATAGGAATGATGCTAAGTTTAAGGGGCGGCAAATTCATGTGGCCATAAAATATAGGGGTATTATGTGTTATTGTTTAGGTCATCTCCAACCCAACACTATTTTTTGTCCCAAATTAAAATTTGGTGCAAAATTTAGTAATTATTTTACTCCAACCCAACACCAAATCTTGCAACTATATAGAGTGTGAATAGTTTTGCACCAAATTTGGTGTGACACTATTCATCAACACCAAATTTAGTTTAATATTATTTTATTCATTTTTATATTTTTTGACTTTCAATTTATCATATATTGTGTATATAATTAATTTTTATATTAAGATCTTTACAATTTTAATATTATATTCTATTTTTTTGATATATTAATTTTTGTATATTTTATATTTATATAAAATTATATGTTTATTATTATTATTATAATTGTATAAAAAGAAATATAACCATTATTTAAAAATAAAATATGCAATTGTAAGATATCTAATGTTGCTAAAATTGAAAAGTGAAAACTAAAATTTAAAAAGAAAATTAATAATACATAAAATAAAAATACATTAACATTAAAAATACATCAAAGGAGGATACATTAAAATTGAAATTACATTAAAAACATAAAACATAAGTTTAATAATTTGGCATGTTATTTCCAGGTGCACCAAAATTACTAAAAAACTGAGAGAAGGGGGTAGAAGAATGTCCAGCTCCTACGTTAAAAATGGCAGTAGATGAAGATCACCGATTTGGATAATTTTTAGCTAGACACAAAAAATTAAGGATAAAGATGCGCATTTCGCACTTCGTAATGCATTAATCGAGCATTTATGGGAGAATAGAAGCGAAAGTTGAATATTTATGTGGTACTTAAATTAAATTTACGATGATGTAATATTTATTTAATTATCTATTATCATTTATTTCACTTTTAGTTGATTTATCCTTTAAAATAATTTTGTAATAAATGATTATATAAGTGGTGAATGTGAATTATATGTGATGAATATGAAAAAAGAAAAAAGAAAGAATTTGTTTGAAGGAAATAAAAAATGAAATTTAAATAGAAGATAATAATATAATATAGAAGAGAGAGAAGAGTGTGAAAAGGAATATTCTTTTTTGGTGTAAAATATGGTGTAATGATTGGAGAAAATTTGGTGTTATACTATTTTGGTGTAAACTTTAGTGTAAAATTTGGTGTTAAGGTTGGAGATGGCCTTAGAATCACTGGAGTATAAGTGCAATCTATATATTATATAATTAAGGGACTTAAGAGAGGTGATGTGGCATATCTTTTTGCTCGACAATCACATTTATATTTTTCCTCAAATCTTTTGACATTTCTTTTACTTTCTCCATTTATCTAATGCTAAAAAACCCCAATAGACACAAAGTTACACTCAACAGTCATTTTACGTCATCAAATTAAATGGGAGACGTTTAACAAATAACTAGTATGAGTACCCACGCGATACGCGGATACAAATCATGTCAAATTGTGATATAGGTTGTTTTAATCATGCGCAAATAGCCATTACCATCCCCCTTTTTTTTGGTTGGAAGAAAATGAAACCATGATTCTCTCGGCGCATGTTAGCTAAACATACGCCGGTGGAAGTATGGCAGGAGCTCGAGGGCGAGGAGGAGGAAGGGGACGAGGACGACCAAAGAAAATACCTATTGTAACGTTTGGGAGCTCAGTTGGAGCTCGAATTCAAGGAGAAGTAACACCTGTGAATTCTACTATGGAAACTCCTGTGAAATTAGCTGAAGAAATTAGATCAGGATCTACATCAAATGCTGAAGGCATTGAAGTAAAGGAATCTATGGTTAACTCAGTGACTATCATACAGAAAGCTAAGGAGCTGAAAACTGACGCATGCAATGGAACAGTAACCTCTGCTGAGGTTAATGAAACCGTAATTTCATCTCAAAAGCCAGAGGAACGAGAAGAAGCAACAAAAATGTTAGCAACATGGACAAATCTGTTTAAGGGGAATATATATGCAACTAATGGTATGAATTTAACCTACATCCCACCACAAGCAGTTGATGGGTAGATTGTGGTGCAATTGGAAGCAGAAGAGGTGGAACCAGAAGAAGAAAAGTGGAAATGTGCATTAATTGCATATGTAATTGGTGAGACTCCGGGATATAACATCATGAACGGGTACATTAATCAAAATTAAAATAATATTGCAAATCCAGATGTGTATTTCCATGATGAGGGATACTATGTGGTGCGATTTAGATCTATAACTAATATGCATGATATATACTATAATTGACCATATACCATTAATAATCGACCTATAATACTGAAGCCTTGGACAGCAGATTTTGATTTCAGCAAGGAGTTTCCCACTGAAATTCCCCTGTGGGTGAAATTCCCTAATTTACCTATGAATTGTTGGGGCAGCAAGTCTTTGTCACGACCCGAAATCCCACCTTCAGGCCATGACTGCGTCTAACGTTGAACCCGCTAGACAAGCCAACGTTTGAACTTAAATAAACTCATTAACAACTAAATGAACAGGATGACAAGGGCAGCTATGATTAACAATATGAAAGTTAACGAATTTTAAAAATAATATAGCAAGCTTTGAAGTCAAACCCATAAATATAACCCAGAACTGGTGTCACATACTCACGAACTGTCTATGAGATTACTAAATACAATGGTCTGAAAATAAGTACATATGACTGTCTTTGAAACTATAAGATAAGATATAGCTGAAAGTGAAGGGTAGAAGGGGACGCCAAGGCCCACGAACGTCTACGGGTCTACCTCGATGTCTCTAGGAACTGATGGAATGCTCCGGCCGTCAGCGACCACCGGGTCCGGCTGCATAGTCTACACAACATAAAGAAGTGCAAGTGTAGCATCAGTACAACCGACCCCATGTACTGAGTAAGTGTCGAGCCTAACCTCGGCGAAGTAGTGACGAGGCTAGGACCGACAACATGCATACATACATGTGCAATTCTATATAATAACAGGAAAATATCGACGGAAATAAGCAAGTAAAAACAAGTACGGGGAGAAACATGCGGGGGATAAGAGGGGCCACAAATACCAGCATAGTGGAACAGGGTAACAACTGAAATGTAACAGTAAAAGCAGGAATTTAACGCCTCAGAACAGATAATGAATAACACAAGGCACGACATGTCCCCTCGTGCATCACCTCACAAATCACTCAGCACGGAATGTCCCCTCGTGCATCAAACAGTAACATATCGGCACGGCATGTCCCCTCGTGCGATAAACAATAACAATCATCACGGCATGTCCCCTCGTGTGATAAATAATAAACAATCAGCACGGCATGTCCCCTCGTGTGATAAATAATAAACAACCAGTATAGCATGTCCCCTCGTGCGATAAATAATAAACAATCAATACGGCATGTCCCCTCATGTGATAAATAATGAACAATCAGCACGGCATGTCCCCTCGTGCGATAATCAACACGGCATGTCCCCTCGTGTGATAAATAATAAACAATCAGCACGGCATGTCCCCTCGTGCGATAAATAATAAACAATCAACATGGCATGTCCCCTCGTGCGATAAATAATAAACAATCAACATTGCATGTCCCCTCGTGTGATAAATAACGAACAATCAGCACGGCATATCCCCTCGTGCGATAAATAATAAACAATCAACAATATAATGTGCAACTACCAATAAGGAATCACAAGTGTACAGAAATACTCAATAAAGTTCTATCGTCCCGGCAAGGGATTCAGCTATAACCAATCTCGCTCAGAATTACAATTTCAACAGTAAAAGCTTCAACTGAACAATTAATCAATAATTTCCCACGTCATGAAACAACGTTAATGTATCATTCCTAAATCACCAATTATTCATAGTACAGAGAATATCAAGAACACGGTACAATTCATCACAATTGACTTACGGGCATGCTGGACCGCAACACATAGGCACTCGTCACCCCGCCTATACGTTGGACATGAATTACACATAGCAAATAAGACTCTATACCTAATCCCTCAAGCTAAGGTTAGGCCAAACACTTACCTCGGCTCCAAAATGCAAGTCAAGCCTCAATCACAACCTTTCCTCTCGAATCCAACTTCGAATCGATAATATCTGGACACAATTGAAATATTAACATCAATTGTTACTCAATAAACCAATTCCAAAGCCTAATTATACATTTACTATTATTCTTCTAAAAATACTAAAATTCGACCCCGGGCCCGCATGCTCGAATCCCGAAAATTCTCGGAGGAATCACTCACCCATAGCCTAAGAATCATTAATATGAAGTTTCTACTTGAATTCATAGCATTAAACGGACAATACGCCAATTTCTTAAGAGCCCTAAATTTTTTACCCAATTCTTGATTTTCCATTAATTTAGTAGGTAATCCCATTAATTATTCATGCATGAAACTAGTTGCACCAGCAGTGTTCTTAGCTAGTTTTTGGCCTTGTGCGGGGTCCGGGAGGCACCTGGGCCCACCCGAGCCCCCGTCCAAATATACCAACAAGTCCAAAATCATAATACGGACTCGCTCGAGCCTTCGGAACACCCAAAACAACTCTAAATCTCAAAATCACACCCCAAAACCCCTAAAACCATAACTTAAGAAACTTCAAGTTCTTGATTTCTATAAACATGCGCCGGACCGACCTATACGACTCGGAATGACATCAAATTTTGCAGACAAGTCATAAATGACATAACGGAACCATTCCCGATCCCGGAATTCCGTTCGGACTCGATAGCATAAAATCACGTTCCAAACCAAATTTCAAATTCTATGAAAATCCTCAAAACTTCATTAACTCTTAATTTCTCATTTTTTATCCGAAACATGTCAAAACAAGCCCGTTCCTTACCAAATTTCATAGATAACTCAAATAACACATATTGAACCTATTCCGGGCTCCGGAACCATAACACGGGCCCGGTAACGCAGGTTTCACATCGAGGTTCATTTTCATAGCCTTTATTATTTTTCAGAAAATAATTTTCTTTAAAAATTTATTTCTCGGACTTGGGTCCTCGGAATTCGATTCCGGGCATACGCCCAAGTCCCATATTTTCCTACGAACCCTCCGGGACCGTCAGATAACGAGTTCGGGTCCGTTTACTAAAAATGTTGACCAAAATCAACTTTATTCAATTAATTCTCATAAATTCAACTCTTTATCAAGTTTCCACATAAAGGATTCCTGGCTACGCATCCAATCTACGCATGCACATCGAGGTGAGATTAGCGGAGGCTTTCGAACCTCGAAACACAGTCATAATTAAATTTACATCAGATGACTTTTTGGGTCATCACAGTCTTTGTGCAGGATTGCAAGTGTATTAGGGACTCCTGTGTTTGCGGATGAGTGTACAACAAAGCAGTAAAGGATATCCTATGCGAGAATTCTAGTAGAAATAAATTTCATCAAACCTCTCCCTAATGAAATCACAATAATTGATCCAAAAGGAAAGTATTTCCAGCAGCAAGTACTATATGACTGGAAACCTGATTTTTGTGGAATTTGTCAAGTAGTGGGACATAAATGCAAGGAAAAAATGATTGATGATGGCCAAAAAGAAGGGCAACACAAAAGTAAAAGATACAAAGTTGTCACAAAGGAATGGAGATACAAAGGGCCTATACAGTCAGATGTGACAAATGTGATGCAAGCAGAGCAAGCTAAGGAGAAGGATCAAGACTGTTCAAGTCAATGAGAAGAAGGAAACTACTCTTGGTAGAAGCAAAGAAGAACAGAATGAAAAGAATAAAGGGAAAGCTATTGAAAGTCCAGAACTTAACTTACAAAATTTCCCTATGCTATGTTCAGTGCCTACAAAGAATGGGTTTGGAGTGTTAATTGAGGAGTATATTGAAGATCAAGACCCTCTAGACAGAGGAGGGGGATCAAAAACTATATGATGACATGTCTAATATGGAATGTTAGGGGGTTGAATAAGAGGTACAAACAGAAGGAACTGAGAAACTATATGAGAGCAAAAAATATTAGATTAGCTGGACTTATAGAGACAAGAATAAAGGAGAACAATCATACAAATATCAAGGAAAAAATTGCAGTAACATGGGAGATATACAACAATTACCAGGCTGCAGTTAATGGTAGAATCTGGGATATGGGACACACAATACTTTGAAGTAAAGTTGATAAGGGCTGAAGCACAAATGCTACATTGTGAAGTCAAGAGTAAGGCATGAGTTGATTGTTTCCTTACTGTTGTATATGGCTTCAATACTATTGAACATAGAAGATCACTATGGGAGAACTTAAAAGAAGTAGCTATGGGTATTAATAAAGCATGACTTGTTGATGGAGATTTTAATGCAGTACTATATCAAGATGATAGAATATATGACAACCCCATCACTTATAGAGAAGTTAAAGAGTATTCTGATTGCATACATGACTTGTTTCTAACTGAAATTCAATGGAGAGGAGATTACTATACTTGGTCTAATAAACAGCTTGATGATGACAGAATATATAGCAGAATAGACAGGGCTTTTGGGAATTATGAATGGATGTTGGCTTGGAAACATATAGTGATGAAATATGAAGAGCCTTTTATCTCAGATCATGCACCTATGCTACTTACAATGGTGAATGCAGATCAGAATATAAGAGTCCCTTTCAAGTTCTTTAATGTATGGGCTGAGCATGAGGAATTCATGACAATTCTAGAAGGGATATGGAAGAAATCAACAAGCACTAATAGCATGAAGAGCATATGGATGAAGCTGAAAGAGTTGAGGCCAATTCTGAAGACATTGAATAATGCAGATTTTAAGTCTATCACTTCAAAAATTGAAAGGACAAGGCAGGAACTCAAGAGCATTCAGGAGCAGATTCAGATGATAAACAATGTGGAGTTGAATACAAAGAAGAGGAAACTGATACTAGAATTGGAAAAGTGGTCATTAGTAGAGGAAAGTGCACTACAGCAGAAAGCTAAGGCAAGGTGGATCAAACTTGGGGATGGAAACAACAAGTACTTCTCAGCACTGGTGAAAGAGATGACTCAGAGGAAACAAATTACAGAAATAACATCTCTTACTGACAAGCGACTCGTAGATCCAGATGAAATCAAAGAAGAGATAGTAAATTTTTATAAAAGCTTGATGTGATCTATAGCAAACACATTACCAGCAGTCAACAGACAAATTATGAAGAAAGGTCCAGTTATTAGTCAGCAACAAAGAGTCCAATATTATGCAGAAATTACTGAAAAGGAGATTTATGATGGCCTATCTTCAATTGGGAATGATAAATCTCCTGGATTTGATGGGTATAATGCCTACTCTTTCAAACAAGTATGGCCTCTTGTGAAGAATGATATTATTGATGTTGTCAAGGAGTTTTTCAGAACTGGGAAGCTATATAGAGCAATTAATTACACAGCAATCACTTTGGTTCCAAAGACTGCTAAACCAAAAACTGTGAAAGAATACAGACCTATCGCATGTTGCACTGTTCTATATAAAATAATTGCTAAAATTCTTGCTGCCAGATTGAAAGAAGTGGTGGCAGGTATCATATGTGAGGCTCAGGCTGGTTTTATACCATAAAGGAAAATAGCTGACAATGTCTTCCTTGCTCATGAGCTTGTCAAAGCTTATACCAGGAAGAATATTTCTCCTAGGATCATGATCAAGATTTATATACAAAATGCATATGATTTTGTTGAATGGCCTTTTGTGAGACAGATGCTAAATGAACTTGGTTTTCCTGATAAGTTTGTGGGGTGGATAATGGAGTGTGTGCAAACTGTGCATTACACTGTGGTAACTAATGGTGAGCAAACTACTCCTTTTGATGCAGCTAAAGGACTTAGACAAGGAGATCCAATATCTCCCTATCTATTTTCTATAGCTATGGAGTATCTTAGTAGGCAGTTGAATGAATTGAAAGAAAACAAGTTGTACCAGTTTCATCCTAGATATGGAAAACTTGGCATCACACACCTGGGTTTTGCAGACGACTTGTTGTTGTTTGCTAAAGGAAATCTCTCCTCTGTGACTAATCTCTATAAATGTTTCAAAGTATTTTCAGAAACATCAGGTTTACAAGCTAACCTAGGAAAGAGCTGTGTATATTTTGGAGGTGTAAAGAAGGAAGTGATGGACAGTATATTAGACCATATGGGATTTGTGCATGGGACTCTACCCTTCAAATATCTGGGTGTACCTTTATCTACAAAGAGGATCTCTATTTTGCAATGGCAACCTCTTATAGAAAAGATCATAGCCAGAATCAATCATGGGCATCAAAGAAACTTTCCTATGTTTTCCTCATTCCATCAAAGATACTGAAGACCATTGAAGCCTATTGTAGAAGTTATGTGTGGTCAGGCAGCAATGAAATTACTAGGAAGGCACTGGTAGCATGGGAAAAGGTCTGTTTGCCTAAATCTATGGGAGGTATGGGACTCATCAATATGAAGTTGTGGAATCAAGCTGCTATAATCAAGATTTGCTGGGATATTGCTCATAAACAAGATAAGATGTGGATAAGGTGGATACATACTTACTATATCAAAGTTAAGACATTAATGGAAGCAAAAACACCAACCCAAGCTAGTTGGATTACTAGAAAGATACTGGAAGCAAAGAGTAAGTTGTCTATGGTACCAAGAAGCATGACTAAAAGGAGTATGACAAGCAGAATATATTATGAACTGCTTCCTGAAAGGAGGCCAGTAGTGTGGAAGAGCCTTATATTCAAGAATGATGCTAGACCTAAGGCAAGGTTTATAATGTGGTTGTATTTGCAAGGGAGATTGGCTACAACTGACAGACTAACAAAATGGGGTATGACAGTGGATACAGCTTGTGTTCTATGTCGAGCTAAAAGGGAAACAAATAAGCACCTGATTTAAATGTAACTTTGCTAAAGCCATATGGAGGAAAGTGCAGAACTGGTTGAAGTGGAGACAAATGCCAACAGATTGGAAGCAACATGTTGAATGGGCAGCCAAGAATGCTAGAGGGAAATCACAGCAAGCACAAATATTCAAACCGGTATATGCAGAATGTATATATGTTGTCTGGATGGAAAGGAATCATAGAGTATTTGAAGAAAAGGAAAGAAGCTGGGAAGCAATTGTGCATGAAATTGTATATATTAGCTATGTTAGAACTAGCTATAGTTTTCAAGAATTTTTACAGAGCTTTGAATTCAAAATGTAAGGTGAGATTACTTGTATAGTGGTGGGAGGCATAGATAGATAGATGAGATAGCTAGTTGTGATAATTAGCTATGGTTTTGTAATATTTCGCAGGTGATTAATACAAAAACTTAATTACCAAAAAAAAAATGAATCATGTGCAAATAACCTTAAAATATAAACCTCTCATATAAAAATTATACAAAATTAGATATTAATTATAAAGTAGGATATGAAATTATTGTTCAAATCACGTAGTTCACAACCTCTTTTTTTATTATTATATTTGTAGCAAACTAACCCTTAATTTTAGTACTTGCATTTCGTTTCGCTGTCAATATTAAAGAATACTAAATCTGTCTTGTTTTAATACATTTGATCATATTATTTTAACAAATTTCTTACTGACACTTTGTTTTTATCTGAAAGTCAAATATCTTATTCATGACATATTAATTATAGTTATTGTTTTGATATGTCTTGCATTTCTTTTGTTTTTTCTTATAGCTATTGTATTATTTATTATTTAATATTGTTGTATTATCATATAACTTTTTATTAGATTAATGTCTTGATTTAATATTTTAATAGTCTTTAATAAATATAAATATTTTATTCTTGAAATTTGGTATATTTTTATTATTGTAACCTCTTATTCGAAATTATTTAATCATTTAAATTTATTCTAATATTTTAAATATAATTTAAATTTTTAATTATTAAAGTATAAGTATCCTCACACTATCTATATTTTTTTTATGCATTCTCTTCCCTACTATAAATCTAAATTAGTTTTATATTAAATTTTTACCTATAACCAAAATAATATCACATTTTATTTTAAATTGTAAATTTGAATTAGTCTAAATATTAATACATAAGTTATTTAATGATTATGTTCCAAATGTATTAAGTTATCTTATAATTATTTTTGTATTAGATGCAGTTAAATTTTCTTTCCCTTTTTGCTTTAAGGTACAATATTAATTTTTAATTTTCATTAGTAAAATTA
>ML243710.1:0-23222 GCA_005239495.1 Nicotiana undulata
AGGAGGAGCCGGTAGCTATATTAGATAGGCAGGTTCGCCAGTTGAGGTCGAGGAGTTATCCTTTGGTTCGTGTTCAGTGGAGAGGTCAGCCTGCTAAGGCAGCTACTTGGGAGTCCGAGTCCGATATGAGGAGCCGTTATCCCCATCTTTTCTCAGACTCAGGTACTTTTCTATGTCCGTTCGAGGAAGAACGGTTTTTTTAGAGGTGGAGATTGTGATGACCCAAAAGGTCATCCTAAGTAATTTTAGCTAAACCTGTGTTTCGAGACCCTGAAAGCCTCCGATAGTCTCACCTCGATATGCGTGCGCAGCCCGGGAAGCTTCTATGTGAAAATCAGATAAAAATGGAATTTTTATAATAGATAATTGAATAAAGTTGACTTTGGTTAACATTTTTGGTAAACGGACCCGTACCCATGATTTGACGGTCCCGGAGGGTCCGTAGGAAAATATGGGACTTGGGCATATGCCAGGAATCGAATTCCGAGGTTCCAAGTCCGAGAAATGAATTTTTTAAGAATTTTTTTTTCTGAAAATAATAAAGGTTTTTGAAAATGGATAATTATGGTAAAACCGTGTTACCGGGCCCGTATTATGGTTCTGGAGCCTAGAACAGGTTTAATATATGTTATTTGACTTCTTTGTTAAATTTGGTGTAAAACGGACTTGAAATGACGTGATTCAGATTAAAATTGGAAAAGTTAAGCTTTATGAAGTTTTAAGAAAATTCTAAGAGTTTTGAGGTTTAATTCGATGAATTTGATGATTTAAAACCTTGAACAAATCCGTAGGATATTTTGGGAGTCGTGTGTTTTTTTGGTTTTGAGCCCCGAGGGCTCGGGTGAGAAACTTAGGAAAAATCTGGTATTTTTGCTGCTTTCTGGTGTTTGATAAAACACTCTATGCGATCGCACAGAGTTAGAGTGGGGGNTGATCCATTACCCTATGCGATCGCATTACTCCTTCCGAGATCGCACAGATCTAAATTCTTCAGTGATTTGAAATAGCCCAAACAGAATACTTCATACGGGAATCCTCAATTTTCAGCCTTCGCTTCTTCTCCCAACCTCCATTGACGACCCCCAAGCTAGAATCCTTCCATTACCTCTTAAGCAAGTGATTACTACATTATTTCCTTCCATTTTTCATCACTATTTACTAGAATCTAGGCCTAAAAACATGAAATCAAAGTAGGAATTAAGGGTTTTGGGTAGAGTTAGGGCATATGGGATTTTGGGAAATTCAACCCCAATTTGGGGTCGAATTTCAAAACAAATCATATTTTCTAACTCGTGGGGATATGGGTGATCGGGTTTTGGTTCGAGCCTCGTGTTTGGACCAAGTGGGCCCGGGGTCGAATTTTGGTATTTTAGGAAGAATGCTTGGAAATTGGTAATAAGGCTATGGGTTTGATTTATTGGGTCATTATTGATATACTTGAGTTAATTATGTCTAGATAATACCGTTCCGGAGTTGAATCCTAAAGGAAAGGCGGTGTTAGAGGGTTGATTGCTATACTTGGACCCGAGGTAAGTGTCTTGCCTAACTTTGGTGAGGGAATAGGTAATATTTGCTAGGTGTTAAGTGATTATCATGTTCATTGCATAGGTTAGATGACGAGTACCTATGCAATGTGTGCCAAGCATGCCCGTGAGTCTATTTTGATAGAAATTGTAGTATTTCTTCCATGTTTATCATATTATGAGATTGTCTCTACTTGGTAATTTATTATTGTTGAAAGTATTGGTTGTTGAGCTTAATAAGTGTTGATACGAGTGATAATCCAAATGTAAAGTATACAATTGAGGTGATTGGTTATAGCTGAGACCCTTGCCGGGCATTTATTGAGTTATTAATTGATGTTTTTTCCTTGCCGGGTGATTTGACTGTATTTTTCCACTATGCTGCGTTCCTTGCCATGTTTTTCATTGGTTACATCAAATCATGCATAGTGAGGAAGAGTGTAAAGCACTAAGGGTGATGCCGTGCCATGTTTTTCATTTATTACATCATATCATGCATAGTGAGGAAGAGTGTAA
The DNA here is from genome assembly GCA_005239495.1 of Nicotiana undulata. Classification (NCBI taxonomy): domain Eukaryota; kingdom Viridiplantae; phylum Streptophyta; class Magnoliopsida; order Solanales; family Solanaceae; genus Nicotiana; species Nicotiana undulata. The sequence goes on from ML243710.1 coordinate 2,040, forward strand.
AGCACGAAGGGTGATGCCGTGTCATGATTTGCATTGATTAAAGCACGAAGGTTAATGCCGTGCCATGTTTACATTGATTGAAAGCACGAAGGTTAATGCCGTGCCATGATTAAATTGATTACATCACACATTGCATTTGTGAGGAAGAGAGTAAAAGCACGAAGGGTGATGCCGTGCCATTGTTCATTTTTCAACATTTACATTTGTTCCTTATTATTCTTTGTTAACCTGCCCTCCTAGTTTACTTGATGTTTATTTGACTGCTCCATATTATTGTTTCCCCTTTAACTGCTCCTGTTTCCTCGTACTTGACTGTTATGTTCCTTGCTTTGCTATCTCTATTACATGTTGTAGAATAGGAGAGGTGAACGTATAGTTAAGTCTAGCCTCGTCACTACTTCGGCCGAGGTTAGGCTCGGCACTTGCTCAGTATATGGGGTCAGTTGTACTGATACTACACTGCACTTCTTTATGTTGTGCAGATCCCGCATCCGGACCCTGTGGACAGCGCTGAGGGAGTCACCTTCAGTCCACTTTCGAGGCTTCAAGGTATTTCGCTGACGTTCATGGGCCTTGGCGTCTCTCTTATCCGTAGATCTCCACTCTGTCTTGTCTTTTCTCTAGCTTTCGAAGACAGTGCTATATTTTTCTTTCAAACTTTGGATTTAGCATTCCTATAGAAAGTTCGTGAGATTGTGACACCCCAGTTTTGGGTTTATGCTACGTTATGGATGTTATTATTACATTTTGTATTTTTTTTAATTTCTAATACATTTACCGTTTTAAGGATTTTGAAGTGTCCTTGGCTATTTCTGTTAAAGTTTAAAAAGTGTTTTTCTTTATTACTGATAAAGTAGGTTGGAAATGCTAGTTTAATTGTATACGTTGGCTTGTTTAGCGGGTCCAACGTTAGACGCAGTCGTGGCCTTAAGGTGGAATTTCGGGACGTGACATTTACTGATAGTCCGACTGGCTTTTTGAGAGGTTTCTGACTGCGTGAGGCCGATGGCCTATGTTGTGAGGATGCTATGGGATCGGGCTGCGCGCCGCAACATGTTATACTGTTTATGATGACTGAGCAAGGACGAGGTCCTGATTTGTGAGGATAGGATATAGGATCGGGCTGCACGCCGCATCATGTTATTGATAGGCCAAGTGCCAGAGTGATTGATGCCACGAGATGGAATGATATTAGCGCTTGGACTGTAGGAGCCCCTCCGGAGTCTGTACTCCCCCAGTGAGAGCAGGTACCTACTGAGTGCGAGTGCCGAGTGACGAGTGATTGGGAGGCATGAGTGGTTGTGAGGTTGCCCGAGGGGCTGATTATGAGTGATTGTGAGGCATGCTGTGGGACTGATTCTGAGTGATGTTATGCCCAAGAGGAGGTTTATTATTGATGTTTTTGCCCGAGTGGCTACTTATGATACATATCATTTTACACTAAACTTCTTGGACATTTTATTGAAACTGTTGGAAATTACATTTTTCAAAAGATTTTTACTGAAATCGGCTTTTAAAGCGTGATGATTTAACGTATACACTGTTGAAAAGAAAGATTGTGCTTATTGTGAATTAATGACTTGATTCTATGTGTTTCTTACTGCTCAGACCTTATTTACTTTCATTACTATTGAGTTGGCGTACTCACATTACTCCTTGCACCTTATGTGCAGATCCAGGTGCTAGGGCAGAGGGAGCTGTCTATCTGTCCCAGAGACTTCTCGGAGATTTGCGAGGTAGCTGCACGCGTCCGCAACCCTGCTTTCTCCTTCTTACTATTATAGAATTTATTTTTCGGACTTGTATATTTTCTTTAGATGCTCATGACCAATGACTCCGGGATCTTGGTGTTGCATTTGACATTCGGTGTAGCTTTATCTGTTTTAAAAATGATTAAACGAAACCTTTATGGATTATCAGTTTAGTAATGATATAAATGAAAGATTTGTTACGTTTTGAGTGTTAATTTGGCTGGCTTAGTTCCACGATAGGCACCATCACAACTAGTTCAGATCTGGGGTCGTGACATTATCATACTTAATTCGGTTAATGATCATATGCAATCACGTTAGGACTTTTTTTATTTTTTCTAATTATTTAAATAATACTTCGCCTCTGGCAAGAAAGAAGAAAAACTACTCCATATAACTATAAAACTCTTTTACATTTAAAACGCGATAATTATAGTTCGTTAAAACAATATAGGTGGATTAGAATAAAGCAAATTTCTTTTAAAACAAATATAATATATAGGGTACACGTCTATGTTTACCTGGATAATATAAAAGAGTTTAAAAATTAAATAAGACTCACTTACATATATAATGAAGTAAACCTACATGCCGGAGAAAGAAACATCATAAAAATCTATCAATATTCACTTTTTCTTCTTCTTTTTGAAGAATATTTGTTTGAAGAGTCAATTTGTATAAATAGACATCAAACAAATAACAAAACTTTTGCTATACAATTATTATTATTAATTTCAATTTAGCACCTTTTAGGAATTGAAGGGCATAAGATGAAACCTCTTCATTTAGCTGCACACAAGCTAATATTGCAAGAGTATAATTTTTTTTTTGTTAAAGAATATTAGTTTTGAATCATTAGATTATGTGAACGGTTTTTTTCTCTCGAATTCAACAAGAGGGATATTGGTTTCTAATTGATAGTTTCTATAGCGATTCTCAAGTGTAACAAAAAGTATATTTAAAAAATAATTGGTATGACGTGAAATATATATTTTTTAAATGTAAATAAATTATTCGAAATGAGATTATTTTTAAAAAATATAATGTAATTTTAAAAATTAAAATATAAGATATTTTTGAATTTAGTAGAGAGTTTTTAAAATTATTATAATATAAGTCATATCATAGATAAAATAAAAAAAACCGAATCTTATAAAATATATACAAAAATATCCAGCCAGTTTTATTATTTACCTTTTATAGCTAATATACATAGATGATATATCGACAACACACGATTATACACATATTATATATAAATTACACATCCTTCAATTTTTTAATTTAAGTGATTGAGTGAGCACCCATTTAAGTTGATTAGATAAAGACAAAAGAAAAATATGAAAGAATTTCAACCAAAGACTAAAAATATAAATAAAGTCTCATGTAGACAAGTTCTATTAAAACTCATCATTTTATAGCGATATAAATTATTATTTTTTGTAAAAAAATAAGAAAAGCATCAAAAGTAAGATAAAAGAAAATAAATATATAAACAAGTGTATGAAAGTCTGAAACGGGAGTCACAACTTCACGAACTGTCTATTGAACGCTAAATATAAAGTCTGAAAGAAAATACATAATTGTCTCTGGAACTAGAGAATAAGACAAGACCATATGAGTTCTAAGGATAGGAGAGACGCCAAGGCCCACGAACGCCAGCGGGTATACCTTGAAGCCTCGGTGGTGGACTGAAGGAGACCCCCTCAACGCTGTCCACAGGGTCCGGGTGCGGGATCTGCACAACATTAAGAAGTGCAGTGTAGTATCAGTAAAACCGACCCCATGTACTGAGTAAGTGCTGAGCCTAACCTCGGCCGAAGTAGTGATAAGGCTAGACTTGACAACAACGTTCACCTGTCCTATTCTACAACATATAGTCATGGAAAAACAGGGCAAGAAATAGACAGACAAGTAGGGGGATACGGGAACAGTTAATGGGGTAGCAAGTGAGCGATAAGGCAATTGATTAAACACATAGGAGAAAGAAAGAGAGCAAGTGAACAAGAAGTACTAACATAACAAGTATAAATGTAAGCAATGTAAATAATGGAACGGCATCACCCTTCGTGCTTTTACTCTCTTCCTCACAATACAATGTATGATGTGAATTAGTATAAATCATGGCACGGCATCACCCTTCGTGCTTTACACTCTTCCTCACCAAAACAATGACAATTATCAATTGTAAGGAATGCAGCATAGTGGAAATATAGTTCAAAATCACCCGGCAAGGGGAAAACATCAATCAATATCACAACAATTGCCCGACAAGGGTCTCAGCTATAACCAATCTCTTCAATATATATATATATATATATATATATATCCTTAATAAATCGGTTCTCAAGAGAACCAATACATCATGAGTTCATCGACCAAGTCTTCCAGCAACAAACAACTCCCAAGTAGAGACATTTCATAACATAATGAATCATGGAAGTAGCAACAAGGTTTCTATCAGAGATAGACTCACGGGCATGCTTGAAACACAATGCAAAGGTACTCGTCACCTCACAAATGCATTGAACATGATAAACACATAGCACATAGCACATAGCACACAATACCTATTCCCTCATCAAAGTTAGGCAAGACACTTACCTCAGGTCCAAAAATAGCAATCAAGCCTCTAATACCGCCTTTCCTTTTGAATTCAACTCTGTAACGACAATATCTAGACATAATTAACTTATTAACATCAATAATGACTCATTAATACAATCCCATAGCCTAAATATACAATTCCTAGCATTCTTCCAAAAATACCAAAATTCGACCCCGGGCCCGCTTGGTCCAAACACGAGGCTCGGACCAAAAACCGATTACCCATACCCCCACGAGTTCAAATATATATTTTGTTTTGAAATCCGACCCCAAATTGAGGTTGAATTACCCAAAATCCCATAAACCCTAACTCTACCCAAAACCCCTAATTTCTACTTTGATTTTAAGATTTTAGGCCTAGATTCTAGTGATTAGGGAAGGAAAATGGAAGAAATTGGTGTTAGCAACACTTACCCAAATGGTTATGGAGGAGAAAATGGCTTGGAGGTCTTCAATGGGGCTTGGAGAAGAAGAATGAAGTGAAAATTATGAAAATCCCGTATGGTATTCTGTTTTTGGGGTATTTTAATAACTGGGCGAAAATACACTCTGCGATCGCAGAAAGGGAGTTGCGATCGCAAAAGAGAACTTGGCTGACCCTATGCAATCGCAGGATGGGGGTTGCGATCGCGGAAGAGAACTGGCTTGAGCTCTGCGATCGCGGAAGGGAATATGCGATCGCAGAGAGTAAATACCCGCCCCCCACCCAGATCACCAACACTCTATGCGATCGCGGGAGAAACTATGCGATCGTATAGAGTCACAGAACCCCCCCTCTAAATTACACTATGCGATCGCGACATAGCCTATGCGATCGCATAGAGGAAACTAACAGACACAAGAAAGCTCAAGAAACACAAGATTTTTCCACTTTGCACACCCCATTAACTACCCGAAACTCACCCGAGCCCTCGGGTCTCAAAACCAAAAACACACACGACTCCCAAATCATCCCACAGACTTATTCAAGCATTTAAATCACCAAAATATCATCAAAATCAATGAATTAAACCTCAAAACTCATAGAATTTTCTTAAAACTTCATAAAGCTTAGTTATTACGATTTTGATCCTAATCACGTCATTTCAAGTCCGTTTTACACCAAATTTCAAAGATAAGTCACATAACATATATTAAACCTGTTCCGGGATCCGGAACCATAATACGGGCCCGGTAACACGGTTTTCACACTAATTATCATTTTCAAAAACCTTTATTAATTTCAGAAAATAATTTTCTTTAAAAATTCATTTCTCGGGCTTGGGACCTCGGAATTCGATTCCGGGCACACGCCCAAGTCCCGTATTTTCTTACGGACCCTCCGGGACCATCAAATTACGGGTCCGGGTCCTTTTACCAAAAATGTTGACCAAAGTCAACTGTATTCAATTAATTACTCTAATTTCTATTTTTCATCAAGTTTTCACATAAAAGCTTCCCGCCTACACGCCCGGGCTACGCACGCATATCGAGGTGAGATTAACGGAGGCTTTCGGGGACTCGGAATACAGATTTAGCTAAATTTATACAGGATGACCTTTTGGGTCATCACAATCTCCACCTCTAAAACAAACGTTCGTCCTCAAACGGACATAAAAAAGTACCTGAGTCTGAGAAAAAGATGGGGATAACGGCTCCGCATATTAGACTCGGACTCCCAAGTAGCTGCCTCAGCAGGCTGACCTCTCCACTGAACACGAACCGAAGGATAACTCTTCGATCTCAACTGACGAACCTGCCTAGCTAATATGGCTACTGGATCCTCCTCGTAAGACAAGTCCTGGTCTAACTGGACACTGCTTAAGTCAAGAACATGAGAAGGATCTGCAATGTACCTCTGGAGCATAGATACATGAAACACGGGATGCACGGCTGATAAATGCGGTGGCAAGGCAAGTCTGTAAGCCACCTCTCCTACCTTTTCCAAAATCTCAAATGGACCACTGTACCTAGGGCTCAACTTGCCCTCCTTTCTGAACCTCATCACGCCCTTTCTATCATGAAAGCCAAATCTCGAACTCTGCGATCCGCATAACTCTTTTTCCTGGACTGAACTGTACGAAGTCTATCCTGAATAATCTTCACCTTGTCCAAGGCATCTTGGACTAACTCAGAACCTAACAACCTAGCCTATCCCGGCTCAAACCATCCAACTGGAGACCGACACCGTCTACCATACAACGCCTCATAAAAAGCCATCAGAATGCTCGACTGATAGCTGTTGTTGTAGGCAAACTCAGCTAAAGGCAGGAACTGGTCCCATGAACCACCAAAATCAATGACATGGGCCCGCAACATATCCTCCAAAATTTGAATAACACGCTTGAACTGTCCGTCCGTCTGAGGATGAAATGCTGTGCCCAAATCAATCGGTGTACCCAACTCTCACTGAGAAACTCACCAGAAATGGGAGGTAAACTGAGTACCTCGGTCTGATATAATAGACAAGGGCACACCATGCAATCTGACAATTTCTCTCATATAAATCTTTGCCAACTTCTCTAAAGAATATGAAACTGATACCGGAATGAAATGTGCTGACTTGGTCAGCCTATCCACAACATCCCAAACCGCATCAACCATCCTCTGAGTCCGTGGGAGCCCAACTACAATGTCCATGGTGATACGCTCCCACTTCCACTCAGGAAGCTGAATCTGCTGCATCAAGACACCGGGTCTCTGGTGCTCGTACTTAACCTGCTGACAGTTCAAGCACCGAGCTACATAAGCTACCATATCCGTTTTCATTCTACGCCACCAATAATGCTGCCGCAAGTCCTGGTACATCTTTGCGGCACCCGGATAAATGGAATACCGGGAACTATGGGCCTCCTGAAGTATCAACTCACGAATACCCTCAACATCAGGTACACAAGTACGACCCTGCATCCACATGACTCCCTCATCATCAACCGTAACCTGCCTGGCACCTCTGTGCCGGACTGTATCTCTAAGAACACATAAATGATGATCATCATAAATGCCTAGCCCGAATACGGTCATACAATGAAGAACGGGTCACAGTATTGGCCAAAGCACTGCCAGTCTCAGAAACCTCCAATCTCACAAATCGGTTGGCTAAAGCCTGAACATCCAACGCAAGAGGTCACTCTCCAACTGATAAATAGGCAAGACTACCCATACTAACTGACTTTCGTATCAAGGCATTGGCCACCACATTGGCCTTCCCCGGATGGTAAAGAATGGTAATATCATAATCCTTCAGCAACTCTAACCATCTCCTCTGCCTCATGTTCCACTCATTCTGTCTGAACAGATACTGCAAGCTCTTATGGTCCGTGAACACCTCACATGGCACACCGTACAGATAGTGCCTCCAAATCTAAAAAGCGTGAACAATGGTTGCAAGCTCCAAATCGTGAACTGGATAGTTCTTCTCATGAATCTTCAACTGACGAGAAGCATAGGCTATAACCTTGCCGTCCTGCATCAACACTACACCAAGCCCAACCCGTGAATCATTACAATACACGGTATACGGTCCTGAACCTGAGGGCAATACTAACACTGGTTCCGTGGTCAAGGCTGTCTTGAGCTTCTGAAATCTCGCCTCGCACTCATCCGACCACCTAAACTGGGCACCCTTCAGAGTCAACCTGGCCATCAGGGCTGCAATCGATGAAAAGCCCTCCACAAATCAACGATAATAACCTGTTAGACCCAAGAAATTCTAAATCTCCGTAGCTAAAGTGGGCTTAGGACAATCTCTAACTGCCGAGACCTTCTTGGGATCCACCTGAATACCCTCTACCGACATGGCGTGGCCTAGAAATGCCACAATACTCAACAAGAACTCGCACTTAGAAAACTTGGCGTACAACTGCCTATCCCTCAGAGTCTGGAGGACAACCCAAAGATGTTGCTCATGCTCCTCTCACTACGGGAATATATCAAGATATCATCAATAAACACAATCACGAACGAGCCCAAATGAGGCCTGAATATCCGATTCATCAATTCCATGCAAGCCGCGGGGGCATTCGTCAACCCAAACGACATAACCAAAAACTCATAATGCCCATAACGAGTGCGAAAGGCCGTCTTATGAACATCCGACGCCCTGATCTCAAGTCTATCTTGGAAAACACTATAGCACCCTGAAGCTGATCAATTAAGTCATCAATCCACGACAAAGGATACTTATTCCTAATAGTAACCTCATTCAACTGCCGGTAGTCAATACACATCCTCATCGAGCCATCTTGTTTCTTGACAAACAACACTGGAGCGCTCCAAGGAGAAACACTAGGCCTAATGAAGCCTTTATCCAACAAATCCTGCAACTTCTCCTTTAATTACTTCAACTCTGTTGATATCGAGATATGATACTTGAAGACCTCGCGATTATCCAAAATAACGTGCCTCATCTAACGCCCCCTGGGCGGGCACCTACCTTGAAGGTTAAGGCTCCATAATTTGCACAAAGTGGCGAATTACGCAGAGATAGTTCATTGATTTATTATTTATCTATTTATATTATTATTATTATTATGTACATAATTAATAAGTTTAACAAGCATGACTCCCTATCCATACTAAAGTAAGGAAAGAAAACAAAACAAAAATTTAATTCACAAGGGAGAATTTTAAACACAAGAATTTCCATCACAAATGTCTCGTCTTTACATAGCTTCCACCGCGGCTCGTAGCCCGGCTAAAACATACCAAATCATAATGACACGCGAGGATCTTGTCCTCAATCCTGAATCACAAGCAATATGCATATCGTGCCAATCGAAACATTCCCTTTCCTTCATTTAAATATTTCCCGTTAAGCAAAATTTCAACACGTAATGGTAAACGCAGTTATCCCCATAGAATTTCTCAATACAAGTATTCACATAAGTAGATTTTTAGAGTTACGAAGCTCACCCGAAAGTGGAGCATATTAGAAGAATTTTATTAGATATGCATAACCGAATTAAGTTTAGAAAATCATTACTTATATTAATTAGAGATTGTCTTTTTAATGAAACCATTTAATGTAACGACCTCATCCATACCATAGAAAATATATCAACAGACTGGGTCTCCACCTCTAGGAATCTAACCTCCACTTTCGACATTCCGACTCCTTTTTCCCTAGGTGGTCATGTAGTTAAGTTGTAGCTGCAATGGGACACGTAGCCTGAGTGCTCTGATGACATATGACTCTCCCAAGTCTAGGGAAATTCCTACCACTAGCCGACGTAAAGTATCATCCTGCCCTGAGTCGTCCAAAATTTACAATCATTTTTGAGTCCTTTAATGAGTCTGGGGACTCACCCTCTGTCTATATGAACCAACGTAGGAGTGTGACGGGTTAAATTATCAAACCTGATGGCATATTCTGATACCGTCTTATGACCCGACACAGCCGTGACTTCCACGCCGAGTAGACTTTTGTAGACTTCAAGTTGTTTGAATAACTCCTTTGGTACTGAGGTATAGGGTTATTAAGGAGGAAGACGCACCGAAATTCCCAGCTTTATCTCTTGCGAAACCCCCGGCCTTATACATTCCAAACAGAAACCGATATGACACGTGGCCTCTCAATCTATTCCTTGACAGTGGACCTCCCCACGTGGCACAAGTCATAGGTCACAATACCTGATAATCCACGATGTTAAACTTCACAGCTCATATAAATCAACACCGTTGCTTTACACTTTTTCTCATGGTGTGCAATACTTCCTGGAAGCGGAACAAAAAATCATGTGGGCATTCAAAGGATATACCACTGAAATGGAGTGGAACTTGTTTGGTAGCTTGTCCAACCTCAATAAACGGACTAGTGCATCCTGCAACCATGGAGTAGCTATAAATCCTTCTGGAATCTGATCTTGTCCACATATACTGACTGAGCTAGAACCTCCGCATCTAGATCCATTTGAGACTGTACAATAAGTGCTGATGTTCGAGCTTTATACTGCACTCTGCTTCTGTCTCTTCCCTTGATCGTAGCTGTCATTGGGGCTTTATCTCTTGTCCGGTCGTAGACGCTTCGTATGTTGTCGAGATTAGTGAGAGGACAAGAGTAGGCTAGTTCAATCATCAATGATAGAATAAATTTGCACGATGGAGATGAAGAAATGTGAAGTTATTCCTAACTTTGCATCCTCTGGGGGATAAATACAGACGTCTCCGTACCGATCCCTCAGACTCTACCAAGTTTGTCCGTGAGTTGTGAGACCTAAGCAACCTAGAGCTCTGATACCAACTTGTCACGACCCGAAATCCCACTTTCGGGCCATGACTGCGTCTAACATTGAACCCGCTAGATAAGCCAACGTGCACAGCTAAACCCTCGTAATAACACCAGTTTAACAGTATTTAACGAAAACACTTTATAGTTCTAAACAACAAAAATGATAAATGATTAAAAAGCTACGTGACATAGTAAATACAAAGGTCGCTTAATGCCCCAAAACCGGGAGTCACAACTTCACGAACTCTCTATTGAATGCTAAATACAAAGTCTGAAAGAAAATACATAATTGTCTCTAGAACTAGAGAAATAAGACAAGACAATATGAGTTCTAAGGATAAGAGAGACGCCAAGGCCCACGAATGCCAGCGGGTATACCTTGAAGCCTCGATGGTGGACTAAATGAGACTCCCTCAACGCAGTCCAAAGGGTCCGGGTGCGGGATCTGCACAATATTAAGAAGTGCAGTGTAGTATCAATACAACTGACCCCATGTACTGAGTAAGTGACGAGCCTAACCTCGTCAAAGTAGTGACGAGGCTAGACTTGACAACAATGTTCACCTGTCCTATTCTAAGACATATAATCATGGAAAAACAGGGCAAGAAATAGACAGACAAGTAGGGGGATACGGGAACGGTTAATAGGGTAGCAAGTGAGCGATAAGGCAATTGATTAAACACATAAGAGAAAGCAAGAGAGCAAGTGAACAAGAAGTACTAACATAACAAGTATAAATGTAAGCAATGTAAATAATGGCACGACATCACCCTCGTGCTTTTACTCTCTTCCTCACAATGCAATGTATGATTTTAATTAGTATAAATCATGGCACGACATCACCCTTCGTGCTTTTACTCTCTCCTCACAATGCAATGTACAATGTAAGTTAATATGAATCATGGCACGGCATTACCCTTCGTGCTTATAATCAATGTAAATCATGGCACGACATTAACCTTCGTGCTTATAATAAAAGTAAATCATGGCACGAAATTAAACTTCGTGCTTATAATCAATGTAAATCATGGCACGACATCACCCTTCGTGCTTTACCCTCTTTCTCACTATGCAATGTATGGTGTGATCAATGTATATCATGGCACGGCATCACCCTTCGTGCTTTACACTCTTCCTCACCAAANCCGGCAAGGGTCTGAGCTATAACCAATCTATTCAATATATATATATATATATCCTTAACAAATGGGTTCTTAAGCGAACCAATACATCATGAGTTCATCGACCAAGTCTTCCAGCAACAAACAACTCCCAAGTAGAGACATTTTCATAACATAATAAAACATGGAAGTAGCAACAAGGTTTCTATCAGAGATAGACTCACGGGCATGCTTGACACACGATGCATAGGTACTCGTCACCTCACATATGCAATGAACATGATAAACACATAGCACATAGCACACAATACCTATTCCCTAACCAAAGTTAGGCAAGACACTTACCTCGGGTCCAAAGTAGCAATCAAGCCTCTAATACCGCCTTCCCTTTTGAATTCAACTCCGAAACGACAATATCTAGACATAATTAACTTATTAACATCAATAATGACTTATTAATACAATTCCATAGCCTAAATATACAATTCCTAGCATTCTTCCAAAAATACCAAAATTTGTCCCCGAGCCCACTTGGTCCAAACACGAGGTTCAGACCAAAACTCGATTACCCATACCCCCACGAGTTCAAATATATATTTTGTTTTGAAATCCGACCCCAAATTGAAGTTGAATTACCCAAAATCCCATAAACCCTAACTCTACCCAAAACCCCTAATTTCTACTTTGATTTTAAGATTTTAGGCCTAGATTCTAGTGATTAGGGAAGGAAAATGGAAGAAATTGGTGTTAGGAACACTTACCCAAATGGTTACGGAGGAGAAAATGACTTGGAGGTCTTCAATGGGGCTTGGAGAAGACGAAGGAAGTGAAAATTATGAAAATCCCGTATGGTATTCTATTTTTGGGGTATTTTAATAACTGGGCAAAAATACACTCTACGATCGCAGAAAGGGAGTTGCGATCGGAGAAGAGAACTTGGCTGACCCTATGCGATCGCAGGATGGAGGTTGCGATCGCGGAAGGGAATATGCGATCGCAGAGAGTAATTACCCACCCCCCACCCAGATTACCAACACTCTATGCGATCGCGGGAGCAACTATGTGATCACATAGAGTCACAGAACCCCCCCTCTCAATTACACTATGAGATCGCGACATAGCCTATGCGATCGCATAGAGGAAACTAACAGACACTAGAAAGCTCAAGAAACAACATATTTTTCCAATTTACACACCCCGTTAACTACCCGAAACTCACCCGAGCCCTCGGGTCTCAAAACGAAAAACACACACGACTCCCAAATCATCCAACGGACTTATTCAAGCATTTAAATCACCAAAATATCATCAAAATCAATGAATTATACCTCAAAACTCATAGAATTTTCTTAAAACTTAATAAAGCTTAATTATTCCGATTTTGATCCGAATCACGTCATTTCAAGTCCGTTTACACCAAATTTTACAGATAAGTCACATAACATATATTAAACTTGTTCCGCGCTCCGGAATCATAATACGGGCCCGGTAACACGGTTTTCACACCAATTATCATTTTTAAAAACTTTTATTAATTTCAGAAAATAATTTTCTTTAAAAATTCATTTCTCGGGCTTGGGACCTCGGAATTCGATTCCAGGCATACGCCCAAGTCTCGTATTTTCCTACGGACCCTCCGAGACTATCAAATCACGGGTCCGGGTCCGTTTACCAAAAATGTTGACCAAAGTCAACTGTATTCAATTAATTACTATAATTTCCATTTTTCATCAAGTTTTCACATAAAAGTTTCCCGGCTACACGCCCGGGCTACGCACACATATCGAGGTGAGATTAACGAAGGTTTTTGGGGCCTCGAAATACAGATTTAGCTAAATTTATACAGGATGACCTTTTGGGTCATCACAATCTCCACTTCTAAAACAAACGTTCGTCCTCGAACGGACATAGAAAAGTACATGAGTCTGAGAAAAGGATGGGGATAACGGCTCCGCATATCAGACTCGGACTCCCAAGTAGCTGCCTCAGCAGGCTGACCTCTCCACTAAACACGAACCGAAGGATAAATCTTCGATCTCAACTGACGAACCTGCCTAACTAATATGGCTACTGGCTCCTCCTCGTAAGACAAATCCTGGTCTAACTGGACACTGCTTAAGTCAAGAACATAAGAAGGATCTGCAATGTACCTCCGGAGCATAGATACATGAAACACAGGATGCACGATTGATAAATGCGGTGGCAAGGCAAGTCAGTAAGCCACCTCTCCTACCTTTTCCAAAATCTCAAATGGACCAATGTACCTAGGGCTCAACTTGCCCTCCTTTCCGAACCTCATCACGCCTTTCATAGGCGACACTCTAAGAAACACCTAATCTCTTATCATGAAAGCTAAATCTCGAACTCTGCGATCCGCATAACTCTTTTGCCTGGATTGAGCTGTACGAAGTCTATCTTGAATAATCTTCACCTTGTCCAAGGCATCCTGGACTAACTCAGAACCCGACAACCTAGCCTCTCCCGGCTCAAACCATCCAACTGGAGACCGACACTGTCTACCATACAACGCCTCATACGGAGCCATCTGAATGCTCGACTGATAGCTGTTGTTGTAGGCAAACTCAGCTAAATGAGGAACTGGTCCCATGAACCACCAAAATCAATGACACAGGCCCGCAACATATCTCTCCAAAATCTGAATAACACGCTCGAATTGTCATTCCGTCTAAGGATGAAATGCTGTGCCCAAATCAATCGGTGTACCCAACTCTCGTTGAGAAACTCTCTAGAAATGGGAGGTAACTGAGTACCTCGGTTTGATATTATAGACAAGGGAACACCATGCAACCTGAAAATTTCTCTCATATAAATCTTGGCCAACTTCTCTAAAGAATATGAAACTAATATCGGAATGAAATGTGCTGACTTGGTTAGCCTATCCACAACAACCCAAACAACATCAACCATCCTCTGAGTCCGAGGGAACCCAACTACAAAGTCCATGGTGATACGCTCCCACTTCCACTCAGGAAGCTGAATCTACTGCATCAAGCCACTAGGTCTCTGGTGCTCGTACTTAACCTGCTGACAGTTCAAGCACCGAGCTACATAAGCTACCATATCCGTTTTTATTCTACGCCACCAATAATGCTGCCGCAAGTCCTGGTAAATCTTTGCGGTGCCCGGATAAATGGAATACCGGGAATTATGGGCTTCCTGAAGTATCAACTCATGAATACCCTCAACATCTGGTACACAAGTACGGCCCTGCATCCGCAGGACTCCCCCATAATCAACCGTAACCTGCCTGGCACCTCCGTGCCGGACTGTATCTCTAAGAACACATAAATGACGATCATCATACTGCTTGGCCCGAATACGGTCATACAATGAAGAACGGGCCACAGTATGGGCCAAAACATTTCCAGTCTCAGAAACCTCCAATCTCACAAATCGGTTGGCTAAAGCCTGAACATCCAACGCAAGAGGTCGCTCTCCAACTGATAAATAGGCAAGACTACCCATACTATCTGACTTCCGTCTCAAGGCATCGACCACCACATTGGCCTTCCCCGGATGGTAAAGAATGGTAATATCATAATCCTTTAGCAACTCTAACCATCTCCTCTGCCTCATGTTCCACTCCTTCTGTCTGAAAAGATACTGCAAGCTCTTATGGTCCGTGAACACCTCACATGGCACTCCGTACAGATAGTGCCTCCAAATCTACAAAGCGTGAAGCAAGCTCCAAATCGTGAACTGGATAGTTCTTCTCATGAACTGGATAAACTTGCCGTCCTGCATCAACACTACACCCAGCCCAACCCGTGAAGCATTACAATACACGGTATACGGTCCTGAACCTGAGGGCAATACTAACACTGGTGCCGTGGTCAAGGTTGTCTTGAGCTTCTGAAAGCTCGCCTCGCACTCAACGAACCACTTGAACTGGGCACCCTTCTGAGTCAACCTCGTCATCGGGGCTGCAATCGATGAAATGCCTTCCACAAATCGGCGATAATAACCTGTTAGGCCCAAGATATTCTAAATCTCCGTAGCTGAAGTGGGCCTAGTCCAATCTCTAACTGCTGAGACCTTCTTGGGATCCACCTGAATACCCTCTGCCGACACGACGTGGCCCAGAAATGCCACAGAACTCAACCAGAACTCGCACTTAGAAAACTTGGCGTACAACTGCCTATCCCTCAGCGTCTGGAGGACAACCCGAAGATGCTGCTCATGCTCCTCTCACTACGGGAATATATCAAGATATCATCAATAAACACAATCACGAATGATCCCAAATATGGCATGAACACTCGATTCATTAACTCCATGAAAGCCGCGGGGGCATTCGTCAACCCAAACGACATAACCAAAAACTCATAATGCCCATAACGAGTGAGAAAGGCCGTCTTATGAACATCCGACGCCTTGATCCTCAGCTGATGGTAATCAGATCTCGAGTCTATCTTGGAAAACACTGTAGCACCCTGAAGTTGATTAATTAAGTCATCAATCCTCGGCAAAGGATACTTATTCCTAATAGTAACCTCATTCAACTGCCGGTAGTCAATACACATCCTCATCGAGCCATCTTATTTCTTGACAAACAACACTTGAGCGCCCCAAGGAGAAACACTAGGCCTAATGAAGCCTTTATCCAACAAATCCTGCAACTGCTCCTTTAATTCCTTCAACTCTTCTGATATCGAGATATGATACTTGAAGACCTCGCGATTATCCAAAATAACGTGCCTCATCTAACGCCCCCTGGGCGGGCACCTACCTTGAAGGTTAAGGCTCCATAATTGGCACGAAGTAGCGAATTACGCACAGATAGTTCATTTTATTTATTTATTTACTTATCTATTATTATTATTATTATTATTATTATTATTATTATTATTATTATTATTATTATTATTATTATTATTATTATTATTATTATTATTATTATTAACATAATTAATAAGTTTAACAAGCATGACTCCCTATCCGTACTAAAGTAAGGAAAGAAAACAAAACAAAAATTTAATTCACAAGGGAGAATTTAAAACACAAGAATTTCAATCACAAGGGTCTCGTCTTTACATAGCTTCCACCGCGGCTCGTAGCCCGGCTAAAACATACCAAATCATAAATACACGCGAGGATCTCGTCCTCAATCCTGAATCACAAGAAATATGCATATCGTGCCAATCGAAACATTCCCTTTCCTTCATTTAAATATTTCCCGTTAAGCAAAATTTCAACACGTAATGGTAAACACAGTTATGCCCATAGAATTTCTCAATACAAGTATTCACATAAGTAGATTTTTAGAGTTACGAAGCTCACCCGAAAGTGGAGCATATTAGAAGAATTTTATTAGATATGCATAACCGAATTAAGTTTAGAAAATCATTACTTATATTAATTAGAGATTCTCTTTTTAATGAAACCATTTAATGTAACGACCTCATCCATACCATAGAAAATATATCAACAGACTGGGTCTCCACCTCTAGGAATCTAACCTCCACTTTCGACATTCCGACTCATTTTTCCCTAGGTGGTCATGTAGTTAAGTTGTAGCTGCAATGGGACACGTAGCCTGAGTGCTCTAATGACATATGACTCTCCCAAGTCTAGGGCAATTCCTATGACTAGCCGACGTAATGTATCATCCTGCCCTGAGTCGTCAAAAATTTACAATCATTTTTGAGTCCTTTAATGAGTCTGGGGACTCGCCCTCTGGCTATACGAACCAACGTAGAAGTGTGACGGGTTAAATTATCAGACCTGATGGCATATTCTGATACCGTCTTATGACCCGACACTGCTGTGACTTCCACGCCGAGTAGACTTTTGTAGACTTCAAGTTGTTTTAATAACTCCTTTGGTACTGAGGTATAGGGTTATTAAGGAGGTAGACGTACCAAAATTGCCAGCTTTATCTCTTGCAAAATCCCCGGCCTTATACATTCCAAACCAAAACTGATATGACATGTGGCCTCTCAATCTAATCCTTGACAGTGGACCTCCGTACGTGGTATAAGTCATAGGTAACAATACCTGATAATCCACGATGTTAAACTGAACAGCTCATATAAATCAACTCCGTTGCTTTACACTTATTCCCATGGTGTGCAATACTTCCTGGAAGTGGAACAGAAAATCATGTGGGTCTTCAAACGATATACCACTGAAATGAAGTGGAACTTGTTTGGTAACTTGTCCAACCTCAATAAACGGACTAGTGCATCCTGCAACCATGGAGTAGCTATAAATCCTTCCGGAATATGATCTAGTCCACATATACTAACTGAGCTAGAACCTCCGCATCTAGATCCATTTGAGACTGTACAATAAGTGCTGATGTCCGAGCTTTAGACTGCACTCTGCTTCTGTCTCTTCCCTTGATCGTAGCTGTCATTGGGGCTTCATCTCTTGTCTGGTCGTAAACGCTTCGTACCTTGTCGAGATTAGTGAGAGGACAAGAGTAGGCAAGTTCAATCATCAATGATAGAATAAATTCGCACGATGAAGATGAATAAATGTGAAGTTATTCCTAACTTTGCATCCTCTGAGGGATAAATACAGACGTCTCCGTACCGATCCCTCAGACTCTACCAAGTTTGTCTGTGAGTTGTGAGACCTAAGCAACCTAGAGCTCTGATACCAACTTGTCACGACCCGAAATCCCACTTTCGGGCCATGACTGCGTCTAACGTTGAACCCGCTAGACAAGCCAACGTGCATAGCTAAACCCTCGTAATAACACCAGTTTAACTGTATTTAACGAAAATACTTTATAGTTCTAAACAACGGAAATGATAAATGATTCAAAAGCTACGTGACATAGTAAATACAAAGGTCGCTTAATGCCCCAAAACCGGGAGTCACAACTTCAGGAACTGTCTATTGAATGCTAAATACAAAGTCTGAAAGAAAATACATAATTGTCTTTGGAACTAGAAAATAAGACAAGACAATATGAGTTCTAAGGATAGGAGAGACGCCAAGGCCCACGAACGCCAGTGGGTATACCTTGAAGCCTCGGTGGTGGACTGAAGGAGACTCCCTCAACGCTGTCCACAGAGTCCGGGTGCGGGATCTACACAACATTAAGAAGTGCAGTGTAGTATCAGTAAAACCGAACCCATGTACTTAGTAAATTCCTAGCCTAACCTCGACCGAAGTAGTGACGAGGCTAGAATTGACAACAACGTTCACCTGTCCTATTCAACAACATATAATCATGGAAAAACAGGGCAAGATATAGACAAACAAGTAGGGGGATACGGGAACAGTTAATGGGGTAGCAAGTGAGCGATAAGGCAAATGATTAAACACATAGGAGAAAGCAAGAGAGAAAGTGAACAAGAAGTACTAACATAACAAGTATAAATGTAAATAATGGCACGGAATTAACCTTCGTGTTTATAATCAATGTAAATCATGGCACGACATCACCCTTCGTGCTTTACCCTCTTTCTCACTATGCAATGTATGGTGTGATCAATTTATATCATGGCACGGCATCACCCTTCGTGCTTTACCCTCTTTCTCACTATGCAATGTATGGTGTGATCAATTTATATCATGGCACGGCATCACCCTTCGTGCTTTATACTCTTCCTCACCAAAACAATGACAATTATCAATGGTAAGGAATGCAACATAGTGGAAATATAGTTTAAAATCACCCGGCAAGGGGAAAGCATCAATCAATATCACAACAATTGCCCGGCAAGGGTCTCAGCTATAACCAATATCTTCAATATATATATATATATATATATATATCCTTAACAAATGGGTTCTCAAGCGAACCAATACATCATGAGTTCATCGACCAAGTCTTCCAGCAACAAACAACTCCCAAGTAGAGACATTTTCATAACATAATGAAACATGGAAGTAGAAACAATGTTTCTACCAGAGATAGACTCACGGGCATGATTGACACACTATGCATAGGTACTCGTCACCTCACATATGCAATGAACATGATAAACACATAACACATAGCACACAATACCTATTCCCTCACCAAAGCTAGGCAAGACACTTACCTCAGGTCCAAAAGTAGCAATCAAGCCTCTAATACCGCCTTTCCTTTTGAATTCAACTCCGTAACGAAAATATCTAGACAAAATTAACTTATTAACATCAATAATGACTCATTAATACAATCCCATAGCCTAAATATACAATTCCTAGCATTCCTCCAAAAATACCAAAATTTGACCCCGGGCCCACTTGGTCGAAACACGAGGTTCAGACCAAAACCCGATTACCCATACCCCCACGAGTTCAAATATATATTTTGTTTTGAAATCCGACCCCAAATTGAGGTTGAATTACCCAAAATCCCATAAACCCTAACTCTACCCAAAACCCCTAATTTCTACTTTGATTTTAAGATTTTAGGCCTAGATTCTAGTGATTAGGGAAGGAAAATGGAAGAAATTGGTGTTAGGAACACTTACCCAAATGGTTATGGAGGAGAAAATGGCTTGGAGGTCTTCAATGGGGCTTGGAGAATAAGAAGGAAGCGAAAATTATGAAAATCCCGTATGGTATTCTTTTTTTGGGGTATTTTAATAACTGGGCAAAAATACACTCTGCGATCGCAGAAAGGGAGTTGCGATCGCAGAAAAGAACAAGGCTGACCCTATGCGATCGCAGGATGGGGGTTGCGATCGCGGAAGAGAACTGGCTTGAGCTCTGCGATCGCGGAAGGGAATATGCTATCGCAGAGAGTAATTACCCGGCCCCCACCCAGATCACCAACACTCTATGCGATCGCGGGAGCAACATGCGATCATATAGAGTCGTAGAACACCCCCTCTCGATTACACTATGCGATCGCGACATATCCTATGCGATCGCTGTCACGACCCGAAAATCCCACCTTCGGGCCATGACTGCGTCTTACGTTGAACCCGCTAAACAAGCCAACGTTTGAACTAATAAAACTTATTAGCAGCAAATACGAAAAAGATAACCAAGGCTTCGATGGCCCACCACATAAAATTTAACAAAATAACCCAAAATACAACATGGCACTTTTTCGAAATAAAACCCATAAACAAATCCCAAAACTGGTGTCACCTACTCACAGACTATCTAAGAGGTTTCTACAAACAAAAGGACTGAAATAAATACATAAGACTGTCTTTGAAATACAAGGTAAGACAGAGCTGAAGGTGGAAAGTAGAAGGTGACGTGAAGGCCCACGAACGTCTGCGGGTCTACCTCGAGTCTCCTGTGTGACTGAATGAGCTGCTCCGATCGTCAGTGATCTCCGGGTCCGGCTGCGTAGTCTGCATAACATAAAGAAGTGCAGGTGTAGCATCAGTACAACCGACCCCATGTACTGAGTAAGTGTCGAGCCTAACCTCGGTGAAGTAGTGACGAGGCTAGGACCAACACAACATATGTACCTGTGCAATTTTATATAATAGCAGGAAAAATGGCAACATAAATAAGCAAGTAAGACAGATACGGGGAGAACATGCTGGGGAGATAGGGTAACAGTATGCTA
>ML243712.1:0-13822 GCA_005239495.1 Nicotiana undulata
AAGAAATCGAAACAACTAATTAATTCAGAACTAATACGCGAAATTAGAAAATTTGACCAAAACACCCCTTGGGCCCACGTCTCGGAATCGGGAAAAAATTATATTTTCTGAACCCTTGTTCTCTCACGAGTCTAACCATATGAAAATCTCTCAAATTGGAGGTTAATTAACCAATCAAAACCCCAAAATTAGGTCTAAGAAGTTTCTTCCATTTCCCCCCAATGTTAACTCAAAATCATGAATTTAAGGGTGGGATGTAAGATTAGGAACGCGGAAATTAACCTATGGTGGTAGAAAATCACTTACCTCGATTACCCACGTGAAAATCCTCTCAAAGATCGCCCATCCCGAGCTCCCACAACTCAAAAATGGNATAACGCACCTGCGGAATAATCATCGCAGTTACGAAAAATCACTAAAAGCCCTGGGACCTCTCCTGCGATAGAAAGGTCGCGCCTGCGGTTCCGCGCCTGCGGAGCCCAGGTCTCACCTGCGATCCCTGACCAGGCCACTGGGACCGCTCCTGCGATAGAAAGGTCGTGCCTGCGGTTCCGCGCCTGCGGAGCCCAGGTCGCACCCGCGATCTCTGACCAGTCCACTGGGGCTTCGTACCTGCGGCATAAGTCCCGCGCCTACGTGCTCGCACCTGCGGAAATTCCATCGCAGGTGCAGAACACCAGATACAGGTCTGGTTCAGCACTTCGAAATTTTCCAAACTTCCCGATAAGCATTCGAAACAACCCCGAGGCCCCCCGGGACCTTACCCAAAACCACCAACTGATCCCAATACCCTATCCAAACTTGGTCGGGCCTTAAAAACACGTCCCCTAACCTCAAAATATCCAAAAATGCATAGATTCAAGCCTAGGAACTTAGGAATTTTCAAGAATTCACTTCCGACGCTAAACCACGCCTAAACTTATGCGAATGACCTCAAATTTTGCACACAAGTCATAAATGACATTCCGGACCTGCTTTCGCTTTCGGAATTCCATTCCGAGTGCGATATCAAAATCTCACCTATCAGCCGAAATCGCCGAAATTCTAACTTTCGCCAATTCAAGCCTAAATCTACGTCTGGCTTCAAAAACACATTCTGAACATGCTCCCAACCCCGTAATCACTCAACGGAGCTGACGGAGTCGACGGATTTCTATTCTGGATCCGTCTTCACACAGCTCCCGCTCCGGCCCAATTTCTAAGGTCAAAGCTCACCTTAAAGAACTATATGTCCAAAAACACTCCAATTTTCAACACTCAACGCTTCGACTCGTTCCATTAACCTAATAATACAAGGGAGGAACAATTATCAGGGGATCAGGGCGCTAACTCTCCTAAACGACCGGCCAGGTACACATGATTCACATAAGCACCATCATATATGAGGGAATTAATTTGAATTATAAAGGTAAGAACACTAACTAGTTGCAAAAATAAACGAGCAAAAGAATGAGGAACTTAGAATATCAATAGTGATTCAACTGCAACAATTGAAAGAAGACATTGAAACCTCAAATATTTAGTGCTTCAGAGTTCACAAGAGCCTCGAGAAGGTTCCGAGAAGTGCTTGCACTAGAGGAGGCCGTTTAATTGTATTATGGCCTTGGCTTTCAGCCGGCCAGGAGTTCGACAGTTTTAGAAAAATATTCGAGTGTAACAGAGTAAGTGAATGAGTGAAAGAGGAGAATAGTGAGAGTAATAACAGTAATAAGGTCTGTCCAAAGGGGAAATTGGGGAGGGGTTATATTGTGGTAGAAGTTGAACAAGCAAACATGGAAAACACTCAATCAAACACAAATAAGGAATGAAAATATTACACACAATCAATAATAGAACCAGTAAAGGGGAAATCAAAATTTCAAACCCTAGTTGAGTCCAATGGCCATGAATATGGTCGGAAAGGCAAGAATTGTTCATTGTAGAGTATATATAGATGAAATATCGGCCAAATCTTCACAAAATTATAGCCAAATCAGGCTCTTCTTCAAAGGTAGCATTTACAAAAGTTAGGTAAATTCTAAGTAACACTATGAACGCGTGAGTAGTAGCAGAAAAAGGCAAGAGAATCATGAAAGGATTCTATATTGGGTCCGGATTCAGAGAGGATTTAGAGATACGACGGCTAGGGTTTGTAAAGAATAAGAGAGGAATAGAGAGAGAGGAGGCGGATGAAGTGGGGAATGGGACTCTAGGGGTAGTGAGGGGGGTATATGGAAAGGGGTCGACTTAATTTGGGTCGTTGATCATTTGAGATCAAAGGTCAAGATTGAAAGGGGAGCGAGGCAGATTAAAGTCGGGTTGGGATCAGGTTTTGAAGAGGATTGTTTGGTCTTGGGCTGTTGAAGAGTGAATTGGGGATGGGCCAAATGTTTTGGGCTTATTTTTTGTCCCAAAAAGCCTAAAAGTAGGCTAAGAATTAAATACACAATTTAAAAAATAAAATTATTAAAAAATAATAAAAGGCAGGAATGAGTTCACAACGTTCGAATAAGCTACTCGACCGACTAAAGCTAAAATGATAAAGGGAGATGGCTCTAGTTGTTGAGTACCCTGAGGAAGGTACCAGATAGACTTCTAGTTGTAGCGGATCTTACTTACATCGGTTCTAGTGCTTTCTCTAAATTCTATTTTTGAAAGATTTTTCCTTGCTCTGAGGAATGCTCGAGCACTAGTTCTTTTAGATAGAAAGCTGTTCTGACTCTATTAGATCAAGTCATAACCTAACTTATCTTGATGAACCGATGACTGTGACCTGCAACGAGGCAACACAACAAATGGATTCCAAGTCAGACGAGGCTGATATACCTGAGGATATTATTAAAGAAGTCGAGAACTTTGAGAATAGACCTAAGTCTAACTTGGACGAGACTGAGGTCGTCAACCTGGGAAACACAGAAAACGTCAAAGAAACACGCATCATCATTCATCTGTCACCGTTAGAAAAGGAGGAATATACGGAATTCTTAAGGGAATATGAGGACATATTCGCCTGGTCCTATGATGACATGACTGGCCTCAGTACATCTATTGTGGCCCACAAGCTGCCAACCAACCCAACATGCCCACCAGTGAAGCAAAAGCTCAGGAAATTCAAACCAGAAATGAGCTTGAAAATCAAAGAAGAGGTCACTAAGAAGATCAACGCCGGGGTTCTCCGAGTGGTCGAATATCCTACATGGTTAGCCAACATTGTGCCTGTACCAAAGAAAGATGGGAAGGTCAGAGTCTGCGTCGACTATCGGGATCTCAACCGGTCCAGTCCGAAAGACGACTTCCCCCTGCCGAACATACACATCTTAATTGACAACTGTGCCAAGCACGAGCTGCAGTCTTTTGTAGATTGTTTTGCTGGTTACCATCATATTTGTATGGACGTGGAAGATGCTGAGAAAACAACATTCATTACGCCGTGGGGAGTGTATTGCTACAAAATGATGCCATTCGGTCTGAAGAACGCAGGGGCCACTTACATGAGAGCCATGACTACTATATTCCATGATATGATTCACAAGGAGATCGAGGTATATATGGACGACGTCATCATTAAATCAAAGAAAGATGCTGATCATATGGAAGATTTGAGAAAGTTCTTCAACAGGTTAAGAAAATACAATCTGAAACTGAACCCCGCGAAGTGTGGATCTACGTACCCCAAGAATAGAAGTTAGAGAACCTAAGTCTGAAGAAGAGTCTTGGTTCGAAGTATATAGAGAGAGGGAGACACTGAATTATGGCTCAACTTTGAAAATTGAGTGACGAGAATCCGTCTTCACAAATTTGCGAAACTTCCCCTTAAGCTGATCAAGCTACTGATCACTCTGGTCACCCGGATCTTGATGACTCTATTAATAAGAGAATTCTGATGCTGTCTCACATAAACTCCTCAATAGTTCCACCCCTCCCCTCTAAGGGGAGACACTTGCACACCTTATTTGAGGCTACTAAGGTAGGCGTTGGACTCTTTTATTAGGTAAGAGAAGAATGGGCCTAAGCACGACATATGCCGTACACTTGAGTGGCAAAGGAAAGCGAGACCTTACCTTTTTTTCCAGACCTGTTCGGACATACGGTTCCCGCGGAAGATCAAGTTGGTGAGCCGTGTGATGGGAAACCTTCCTGCACGATTCGGAGAGCATTGAATTAGTTGTGCGATAAAATGATTGAAAATAATAACTTAAAATATAAAAATGCTAGTTGAGCATGAACAATGTAATAAATATAATTATGCATAACATATATGTTATTATTGTAACATTGTGTAAATAGCTTAAAAAATACAAATATAATTATATAAAATGATGTAATAATATTATGAAATGTATATATGGATGCAAATAATAAATTTGGATTATTATGTTATCATAAAATAATTTAAAGCGGTAATTAATACATATTCAAGTAATTTAAATGCAAGAAAATCAATTTTAAAGTTTTAAAACTTATGAAACATTATATATATATGATTCTTGTAAATCGGTGATGATGCAGGAGAATATATGAAATTTATAAAAATATGAGGTCAAAATAAGGTATCAACAACCGCCCCTCTTTATTCGGGAATGATGAAAGAGTTGTCGGGAAAAGAAAATGATGATCAATTTTGTCCAAATGAGTGAGGAGTGATGTGTTTTGAAAAAATAGGGGCCGAACCTTTGTTCTTGTGTTGCCTACATATCTATGGTGTTACATAAATCTGGCCTTGTGTAGTTCTGGATCCAACAACGAACGAAACCGATGGAGTTGTTATAAGAGTGGTCGTGTGTTTCGAAAAGGCTCTTTTGGATATGATAGTGTTGTGAGTAACAAATGATTTCAGGTGGAGATTTGAATATGAATTTGAACGTTATAGATGTATTAGGCGAATATTTGAATGGTTACGGGACAAGGGATAATCAGTTGCTGATCATCGGTTACGTTTGAGATGATCGAAAAATGTGAATAGAAATCAGAGTGAGAATTGCTCCTGTTGTAGGACGGTTACCTCTCGAGTTACCTACTAAACATAAAACACGATGCACACGAATATATGGGGTTATTTCAGAAATTTAAACATGATGCAAATTCCCTTCGGACTATCAGATTTGTATTTGGAAGATGAGGATGACCTTAGACCATGACGTCCTGGGACATGAAACGTATGATAAGGGATTCGCAGCCATGAAATGGTGTCCTCGGGCCATGAGGATGGTGCCTCTAGACTATAACACCTTCGAATAATGATGTGCAATTTTAAGAGGTCCTCAGGCCATGGCATGATGTCTTCGAGCTATGAGGATGATTCCCTCAGACTATGACGCCTTCGGATAATATAGCGATATTTCAACCCATAAAATGCAAATATGCAGTGATATCGATTGTTTGACAGAGGAAAAAGGTAATGCTTAGTCATATGCGCGTGGGACAATATAAGGCTTAGTCTTGTATGAGATGAGAGCAATGCTTAGCCCGATGCACCAAATTGAGACAATGCTTAGTCTCATGCGAGGAGAGGTAGCATTTAGCCTTATACAATAATGGAGGTAGTGCTTAGCCTCATGCATAATGGAGACAGTGCTTAGTCTCGTACAAGGAAAGGCAATGCTTAGCCTTATTCAATGAGGAGGACAATGTTTAGCCTTATGCAATAATGGAGGCGGTGCTTAGACTTATTCAATGTAATGGAGACAATGTTTAGTCTCATGCAGAGAAAGGCAACATTTATCCTTATGCAATAATGGAGGCAGTGCTTAGCCTCATGCAGAGAATGGAGACAGTGCCTAGTCTCGTGCAACGAAAGGCAACGCTTAGCAATGACGAGGGCAGTGCTTAGCCCTATGCAATAAGAGCAATGATTAAATGCGAGAGGGCAAAGTATTTCTTAGCGTGATGCATTTGCTTTTGGCGACCTTTGAAGATTGTATATGCTTGAGGACGTGTTTGTTATGTCTCTCGTGCCTGCATCCAAAGATTAATCATGAGTTTTGGGGTGTAGATAGGTTCGTGCTCTCGATTCCTTGCTTTGCCTTTGCTCCTGTCTTAAAGTCCTGTTTGAGTCATCCTAGGTAATGTCTGGCAACTACAGAAAAATGAAATTTTCGAGAAACACGCGTTCGTGATAGATTGTTTATATAAAAATGCAGTTCGTTCAAAATATGTGATAATGCATGAAAGAAAATAATTTTGTCGAATCGGTGACTGTGACATGATTTTAAGACATTGCAACCTCCTTATCACTGAATATTGAGGATCCTCCTCAAAATTTTGCCCTAGTTTAGATGCATACTTCTGGCGATACATTCATTGGCGATCCTAAACACGATGAGATCAGTCAAACTCGAGATCTTGCCCCACTTTCTGATCGTAGGGGAATAAGATTTTATTATGATGTGATCGAACCCACATGGATGCTTACGTATCCCCTCTTAAACAGTAATCAGTTCATGCGTAGTTCAGGTTACATCAAATGGAAGTGCAAACATAATCTTAAACATAATATCTCTTGACTGTATCTGTGTGATGACCCAAGGGGTCATTTTATAAAATTAGACCCCGTTCCATACAAACTAACCATAAAAAGACTAAAATTAAATACCTCGATTTGCGTGCGTATTCCGGGCGTGAAACCGGAAAGCTTTTATGTGAAAATATGAGAAGTAGTGATTTTTAGAAATTAAATATGATAAAAGTTGACTTTGGTCAATATTTTGAGTAAACGGATCTAGATCCGTGTTCCGACAATCCCGAGAGGTCCGTAGTAAAATAGGACTCGGGCGTATGCCCGGAAATGAATTCCGAGGTTCCAAGCCTTAGAAATCAATTTTTGAAAGAAATTGTGTTGCTGAAATGATTATGAATTAAAGAAAAGAAATAATGCTAAAAATTATTAGTATCGGGTCCGTATTTTAGTTCCGGATCCCGGTATAACATTGTTGTGATATTTAGAGGTTAACTGCAAAATTTGGTAAAAAACGGAGTTCGTTTGACGTGATTCGGACATCCGGTTGAGAAATTATGAACTTTAAGAGTTTTTGTTGAAAATGATGAGTTTTGAATTGGACAAATCCCCGGTCTTATAGAAGTAGCTAGCAAGTCTAGGCACCTGATGCATGTGAGGGTAAGGGAAGGAAGTCTCTTTGGCATGTATGAGTAGCTGTCACGAATCGAAGTTTCAAAAGCCAAAAGAGAGATTTTCCGACAAGAAAAAAGTTGGTTGAGACACGGGATGATAGGGCGAGTAATGGGGGGTTTGCTGGCTAGCTCGTGCAATCAAGGAAAAATGCCTTCGCCTTCTTTTTTCAAAATCATAAATTTACACGTTATTTTCATGATTTTATCGCACGGGCAAGTCCATATGATGTTTTTAGACTTGCGTGCATGATTTGTTTGGAGCCCCGAGGGCTCGGGTGAGTTTCGGGTAGGCCACAAGATGTTTTTGCACTTAAATGAACTGCTGGTTTTTATTTTTCTGGTGTCTAGGTATTTGTTCTGTGCGATCGCATAGGAAAGTCCGTGATTGCACAGAGTAAAATTTAGAAGGCCTGTTTGGAACCCTCTGTGATCGCATGGCTTTATCCACGATCGCACAGTGCAAGCTCTGGGTCCCCAAAATTTGTACTATGCGATTGCACTCTTTCTTCCGCGATAGCACAACCTTAATTTTTTCTTACCCTGTGCGATTGCATTCTTTCTCCCGCGATAGCACAACTTTAATTTTTCCTTACTCTGTGCGATTGCACTCTTTCTCCCGCGATCGCACAACTTTAATTTTCCCTTACCCTGTGCGATCACACCTCTTTATCCGCGATCGCACAGTTGCCTAGCCCAGCTATTATAAATACCTGTAAAAGAACGGACAAAACACTTTCTTCTCCAATTTTTATATCAAATTAATCTCGGATTTCAAAACTAATAGCATATTTGGGTTCGTGGGTGAATGGGTAAACGTAATTTGGTCCGAACCCCGAGTTTAGACCAAGCAGGCCCGGGGACGGTTTTTTATTTTTTTTGAGAAAAACTTAGGAAAAATTATATTTTTCAATAAAGTTAGTTCCTTTAGCATTAGTTAATTATATAAAGTTAATTTTGATTAGATTCGAGCAAGTTGGAGGTGAATTCAAAAGAAAAAGCAATAGTTGAGCATTGAGTGGCCTGTGGAATTGAGGTAAGTGTTTGGCCTAACTTTAGCTTGAGGGAATAGGACTCCCCACTTGTTTGCTACATGAATTGCATGGGTGTGGTGTATAGGTGTGGTGACGAGTATCTATGCACCACCCAAATTGGTTGTTAAACATGATCCCCTTTCCTGTTCCCCACTTATTTGATCATTATCTTAATTGTTATATGTTCATTGTAGCTTCAATGACTATTTGGCCTTGTTGATCTGTGTTAGAAATTGTTGTGATTATTTGGAAAGAGTATTGGTTGTTTGAGCTGGTTTCCTTGTGAGATGTATAACGATTGAGAGGTTTGGAATTATTTTTACAAATTATATATATATATATATATATATATATATATATATATATATATTTACGTTCCTATTTGTCTCGTCTTGATAATATTGAGGAAATTATGAGAAATGCCATCTAACTGTTTCGTAACTGTTGAGGTTCACGTGGTTATTGGGTTTCATTGAGTTATTTCCAATTGTTGTTGCAAGTGTGTTAAAATTTTGGATGTTCTCTTGAGTTTATTATAGTATATAAAGACTGAGCTAGATTGACAACCTTAAGGTGTTTACTTATATTCTTGTTGGTTTCTTGGTTGAGAGGTTATTGATGAAGTCATGAGAAAAATGCCTGTTATTATTTATAATGATTGAAATAAAAGTATTGTGAAAGGCTTGGCCTGAATCGTGAAAGTTTGAAATAAATATATATATGACAGTGATAAGGGTGGACAAGGGGAAATGAATAAATATAAATATATGACTGTGATAAGGGTGGACAGGAGAAATAAATATATATGACTGTGATAAGGGTGGACAGAAGAAATAAATATATATGACTGTGATAAGAGTGGATAGAGGAAATAAATATATATGACTGTGATAAGGGTGGACAGGAGAAATAAATATATATGACTGTGATAAGGGTGGACAGGAGAAATAAATACATATGACTGCGATAAGGGTGGACATGGAATATATAAATATGTGACAGTAATAAGGGAGGTGTCACGACCCGAAATCCCACCTTTCAGACCGTGACTGCGTCTAACGTTAAACCCGCTAGACAAGCCAACAAATACTACATATTAACGTTTTTAAATCAATTTAACAGTAGTAAAAATAATACCCTTCAAATCTTAACTGAAATAACCAACATACTTTATAACTTTAACAGCGGAAATGTAACAATACTCTGTAAATGCGTAATGACATAATAAAGATAACAACATCGCATAATCCCAAAATCGGGGTGTCACAACCTCACGAAATATCTAAACTGAGTGCTAAATATAGAGTCTGAAAAGAAATATATAATTATCTTGAAACTAGGAGAAAAACTAAGATAATAAGGATTCCAAATGCAGAAGAGACACCAAGGCCCACGAATGCCAGCGGGTATACCTTGAAACTCTGGGTGGACTGAAGGTGACTCCCTCAATGCGGTCCACGGGGTCAAGATGCGGGATCTGCACAATATTAAGAAGTGCAGTGTAGCATCAGTACAACCGACCCCATGTACTGAGTAAGTGCCGATCCTAACCTCGACCGAATTAGTGACAAGGCTAGACTTGACGATAACGATAACCTTTCCTATTCTACAGCAGGTAACATGGATAATACAAGGCAAGAGATAAGCAGAAAAGTAAGGGATACGGGAGCAGTAAAGGGGGAAACAAGTGAAATGAAGCAGTCAAATTGACAGATAGAAGTAAACAAGGGAGACAATCTAACACAATAGCCAACGAAACAAGTATAAGTACCAGAAATGTAAACGATGGCACGACATCACCCTTCATGCTTTTACTCTCTTCCTCACAATGCAATGTAATCAAATATCATGTCACGACATCACCCTTCGTGTTTTTACTCTCTTCCTCACAATGCAATGTACAATGTAAGGCAATGTAAATCATGGCACGACATTAACCTTCGTGCTTATAATCAATAAAAGTCATGGCACGACATTAACCTTCGTGCTTATAATCAATATGAATCATGGCACGACATCACCCTACGTGCTTTACACTCTTCCTCACTATGAAATGTAATCAGATATCATGGCACGACATCATCCTTTGTGCTTTAGTCTCTTCCTCACCAAACAATAACAGATATAATGGCAAGGAGTACAACATAGTGAAAATAGACAATTCAAAACATCCGGCAAGGGGAAAACATCAATTAGTAACTCAATAAATGCCCGGCAAGGGTCTCGGCTATAACCAATCACTTCAATCGTATACTCCACACTTGGATTATCAATCGTATCAACACTTCTCAAACTCAACAGCCAATACTTTCAACAAGAATGAATTACCAAGTAGAGACAATCTCATAATATGCTAAACATGGGAGAAATACTGCAATTTCTATCAAAGAAGACTCATGGCCATGCTTGACACACATTGCATAGGTACTCGTCACCTCACCTATGCAATGAACATGATAATCACTTAGCACATAACAAATAATACCTATTCCCTCACCAAAGTTAGGCAAGACACTTACCTCGGGTCCAAAGTATAGCAATCAACCCTTTAAGACCGTCTTTCCTTTATAATCCGACTCCGAAACAACGATTTCTAGGCATAATTAATTCAATACTATCAATAAAGACTCAATAACACGATCCCATAGCCTAGATATTTAATTTCTAGCATTCTTCCAAAATTACCAAAATTCGATCCCGGGCCCACTTGGTCCAAACAAGAGGCTCGGATCAAAACCCGATCACCCATAACCCCACGAGTTAGAATATATAATTTGTTTTAAGATTCGACCCCAAATAGAGGTTGAATCACACAAAATTCCCAAAAACCTAACTCTACCCAAAACTCCTAATTTCTCTTTTGATTTTTTGATTTTAGGCCTAGATGTCTAGTGATTATGGAAGAAAAATGGAAGAATTTACAAGTTAATATCACTTACCCAAGTGGATATGAAGGGAATCTAGCTTGGGGACTTCAATGGAGGTTGGAGAAGAAGGGAAGAATGAAATGTTGGGAAAATCCCGTAATGCCTACTGTTTTGGACTTAAAGAATAACTGGGCAAAATTGTTCATTGCGATCGCAGGAAAATGATTGCGATCGCGGAGAGTATTGGGGTTTGACCTATGCGATCGCAGAGGTTGAAAACACAGAGGATCGCGATCGCGACCCCACGTCCGCGTTCGCGGAGAGCATTTCAGAACCCAGCCCCCAACCCAGGTCTACACTATGCGATCGCGTGAGGCCTTCCGCGATCGCGTAGAGCACTAATCCCAAGCTCTGCGATCGCGGTGGAGGCCCTGCATTCGCATAGGGTCAATTTCCACCCGCCAGCCTATACAACATTGCGATCGCATGACTGAGTCCGTGATCGCAGAGAGGAAATCGCTGGACACCAGAAAACAGGAGAAAACCAGATTTTTCTAACTCTATTGCACCTCGCTAACTACCCGAAACTCACCCGAGCCCTCGGGGCTCAAAACCAAAAACGCACGCAACTCCCAAAACATTCTACGAACTTATTCAAGTATTTAAATCACCAAAATATCATCAAGAACATCGAATCAAACCTCAAAACTCTTAGAACTTTTCTCAAACTTCATAAATTACTAAATTTCCCATTTCTAATCCGAATCACGTCGTTTTGAAGTCCGTTTCACACCAAATTTCACACATAAGACAAATAACATATAATAAAGCTGTTCCGGGCTCCAGAACCATAATACGGGCCCGGTAACATGATTTTCACATCAAAGTTCATTTTCAAAAACCTTCATTATTTTCAGAAAACAATTTTCTTTAAAACATTTATTTCTCGGGCTTGGGACCTCGGAATTCGATTGCGGGCATACGGCCAAGTCCCATATTTTCCTACGGACCCTCCGGGACCGTCAAATCACGTGTCCGGGTCCGTTTACTAAAATGTTGACCAAAGTCAAATTTATTCATTTAATTATCATGAAATTACATTTTCATCAAATCTCAACATAAGGACTTTCGGGCAACACGCCTGGGCTGTGCACGTATATCGAGGTGAGATTAACAGAGGCTTTCGGGGCCTCGGAACACAGATTTAGCTAGAATTACTTAGGATGACCTTTTGGGTCATCACAATATCCACCTCTAAAACAAACGTTCATCCTCGAACGGACATAGAAAAGTACCTGAGTCTGAGAAAATATGGGGATAACGACTCCTCATATCGGACTCCCAAGTAGCTGCCTCGGCAGGCTGACCTCTCCACTGAACACGGACCGAAGGATAACACTTCGACCTCAACTGACGCACCTGCCTATCTTATATAGTTACCGGTTCCTCCTCATAAGTCAGATCCTTGTCCAACTGGACACCGCTGAATTCAAGGACATGAGATGGATCTGCAATGTACCTCCGGAGCATGGATACATGAAACACTGGATGCACTGCTGATAAATGCGGTGGCAAGGCAAGTCTGTAGGCCACCTCTCCTATCTTATCCAATATCTCAAATTGACCAATATACCTTGGGCTCAACTTGCCCTTCTTTACGAATCTAATCACGCCCTTCATAGGCGACACTCACAGGAATACCTGGTCTCCTTCCATGAAAGCCAAATCTCGAACTCTACGATCTGCATACCTCTTTTTCCTGGACTGAGCTGTACGAAGCCTATCCTGAATGATCTTCAACTTATCCGAGGCATCCTGGACTAACTCAGAACCCAATAATCTAGCCTCTCCGGGCTCAAACCATCCTACTGGAGACCGACATCGCCTACCATACAACGCCTTATACAGAGCCATTTGAATGCTCGACTGGTAACTATTGTTGTAGTCAAACTATGCTAAAGGTAAGAACTGATCCCATGAACCACCAAAATCAATAACACATGCCCGCAACATATCCTCCACAATCTGAATAGTGCGCTCGGACTGTCCGTCCGTCTGAGGATGAAATGCTGTGCTCAACTCAATCTGTGTGCCCAACTCTCGCTGAAATACTCTCCATAAATGGGAGGTAAACTGAGTACCTCGGTCTGATATGATAGATAAGGGCACACCGTGCAATCTGACAATCTCTCTCATATAGATCTGAGCTAACTTCTCCGCTGAAGATGAAACCGCCACCGGAATGAAATGTGCTGACTTGGTCAGCCTATCCACCACAACCCATACTGCATCAACCATCCTCTGGGTCCGTGGAAGTCCAACTACAAAATCCATCGTGATACGCTCCCACTTCCACTCGGGAAGCTGAATCTGCTGCATCAACCCACTGGGTTTCTGGTGCTCATACTTAACCTGCTGACAATTCAAGCACCGAGCTACATAAGCCACAATATCCTTCTTCATTCTACGCCACCAGTAATGCTGCCGCAAGTCCTGGTACATCTTCGCGGCGCCCGGATGAATGGAATACCGGGAACTACAGGACTCCTACAATATTAACTCACGAATTCCATCAACATCAGGAACACACATACGACCCTGCAATCTTAAAACTCCCTCAGCATCAACTGTGACCTGCTTGGCACGTCTGTGCCGAACCACATCTCTAAGAGCACACAAATGACGATCATCATACTGCCTGGCGCGAATACGATCATACAATGAAGAACGAGCGACATAATGGGCCAAAACACTGCCACCCTCAGTAACCTCCAACCTAACAAATCGATTGGCTAACGCCTGAACATCCAAAGCCAA
>ML243714.1:761-28365 GCA_005239495.1 Nicotiana undulata
TACATGTTGTAACATTTCAAACTCGTCGACTTTCGACGAATCTTATTTTCTTCAATTGGTTTAGCTTCTAAGCTTTCCAATCCTGTTGGTACTCGTTATTCAAGATCTTAAATATTTGTAACCTCCAAGGTAACATTATTAACTTACTATATATTCCATCAAATATAATCTTATTTTTGAGCTTACATCAATTGACTTACGATGTACTCTCGCGTACGAAAACATGAGGTGTAACACAAACCTACCCAATTACCCCAATCCCAATACCCCTGGCCCAATTACCCTTACCCACTCAATTAAACCCAACCCAGTCCGCTCAAATCCCCGGCTTATAAACGATCCCTCTCTTTCCTTATATCTCCACCCCCAAACCCTAGCCCTCATTTCCCAAATCCGTAGCATCAGTTTCCCTCGTTTGATGAACCCTAATCCCGTCGCCTCACTAAAATTCCCCCAAATCCCGTTCCTAATGAGATTCTTTCCCCATTCACCTACCATCTTGAGATATTTCCCTTACTTGGTGCTATTTTATGGAATAAATTAGGTACTTGCCTAAACATGGCAAGTACCCCATCTTTGATTCTGTCAAAATCGATCTTTACCTCTTGAATCTGGACAACCTTAAGTCCAAACGCATTATTTTGAACCATGTAAGCCCAATTCCTTCGTATCTTACTGATTCCCTAAAGTTAGGGTTTCAGATTCTCTTTTGATTCGAACCAAAATTGGTTCAAGCTTGATTTTTAGCATTATTTCGTCTATATTCACTCTATTACGCATGAATCTGCCTATTTCTGTTAATTCCTTTTACGTAAATTAGGGTTTCAGATCTTCTTTAAATGAACCAAATCTGGTTCGATTCTGTGTTTCTTTTGATAGCCTCCTGTCTATGTACATTTTATGCTTATATGTGATTCTTTGCTTTTATTTTTCTGCCGATTTTGTGATTTGTCCAAATTAGGGTTTCAGACTTTTTTTTACTTGAACCAAATCCGGTTCTACTCTGTGCTTCTTGTGAATAATTTCATGTATGTGTTCATTGTACGCATGTGATGACCCAAAAGGTCATCCCGTGTATTTCTAGCTAAATCTGTGTTCCGAGATCATGAAAGCCTCCTTCTATCTCACCTCGATTTGCGTGCGTAGCCCGGGCGTGAAGCCGGGAAGTCATTATGTGAAAAACTGAGGAAAATGATAATTTTGTATAGAAATTTGAATAAAGTTGACTCTGGTCAACATTTTTGGTAAACGAACTCGAACCCGTGATTTGACGGTCCCGGAGGGTCCATAGAAAATATGGGACTTGGGCGTATGCCCGGAATCGAATTCCGAGGTCCCAAGTTTGAGAAATGAACTTTTATAAGAAAACAGTTTTCTTAAAAATATAAGAGATTTTGAAAATGAAATTCTTTGTGAAACCTGTGGTATCAAGCCCGAATTATGGTTCCAGAGTCCTGTACAGGTTTGATATAATATTTATGTCATATCTGTTAAGTTTGGTAAGAAACGGAATCCATTTGACATGATTCAGACCATAAATGCAAATTTTGAAGTTTAAAGAAGTTGTGAGAAATTTCATTGATTTTTGGGGTTTAATTCGATGTTTATGATGTTATTTTGGCAATTTGATCGCACGAATAAGTCCGTGGGATATTTTTGAGCTTGTGTGCATATTTGGTTTTGAGCCCCGAGGGCTCGGGTGAGTTTCGAGTAGGTATCGAGGTGTTAAAGCTTAGAAAAATCTGGTGTGTTAGTCATTTTCTGGTGTTGACTACTATGCG
Source organism: Nicotiana undulata (assembly GCA_005239495.1). Taxonomy (NCBI): domain Eukaryota; kingdom Viridiplantae; phylum Streptophyta; class Magnoliopsida; order Solanales; family Solanaceae; genus Nicotiana; species Nicotiana undulata. Next base: position 2,543 of record ML243714.1, read on the forward strand.
ATTTCCTAGGGCCTTCCGCAATCGCATAGTTCAGTGTTTAGGGAGGAAATCTGTACCGCTATGTGATCGCATAGCATGCTCCGCGATCGCGTAGGGTGAGGGTCAGTGATTCAGTGCGATCGCATTCTCCAAGTTGCGATCGCGTAGCTTTGGAGACTGTCCACTATGCGATCGCATCCCTCCACTCGCGATCGCATAAGTATAAAATCTGCCCAGTTATTTTAAGCTCAAAAACATAATACTCACACGGGATTTCCACCATTTTTCATAAACTTCTTCTTCTCCACACCTCTTGGGCGAGTTTTGAAGAACTTCTTCACCATATCTTCATAGGTATGTAATCCTAACCTCGTTTTCTTCCATTTTTATCAACACCCATTAGATTCTAGGCCTAAAAACATGAGATTAAGGGTAGAAAATTAGGGATTTGGGTAGAGTTAGGGCTTTTTGATTATTTGGGGAATTTGACCTCGTTTTGGGATCGGATTTCAAAACAAATTATATATTCGGGCTCGTGGGGGAATGGGTGATCAGGTTTTGGTCCGAACCTCGTGTTTGGACCAAGCGGGCCCGGGGTCGATTTTTGGATTTTGGGGAAGAATGTTAGAAATTCAATAATTAAGCATTAGAATTGAATTGTTTAGCCTTTATTGATGCTATTGAATCGATTATGTCTAGATACGATTGATTTGGAGTCGGGTTCAAAAGGAAAAGCGGTGTTTGAGGCGTGATTTTGATCGTTGGAGTCGAGGTAAGTGTTTGGCTTAACCTTAGCTTGACGGAATAGGTGTTGAGTCTTATTTTCTACGTGTTTATTCCATGTCCAATGTATAGGTGAGGTGACGAGTACCTATATGTTGTGGTCAAGCATGCCTGTGAGTCGAATATGAGTAATTATGTGATTTTCATTGAGGTTTATTGTGTTATGGATTTAGTATCAATTTGGTATATTCATTTGATGGAAATCCTTAATTGTGAATATTGTTGAGTATTTGTTCGGTTGAGGAATATTTGTTAAGTTATACACTTGAGTGAGGTTGGTTATAGTTGTGTCCCTTGCCGGGACGGTATTATTACTGTTGATTATTCCTTTGCATTTATGGTTTCTTATTGTTGATTTTCTTGTCAAACTGTTGTTTTTTATATATATGCACGAGGGGACATTCCGTGCCAAGTTTATGTTATTTATGCACGAGGGGACATTCCGTGTCATGTTTATGTTATTTATGCACGGGGGGACATTTTGTGCCATGTTTATGTTATTTACGCACGAGGGGACATTCCGTGCCATGTTTACATTTATTTATGCACGAGGGGACATTCCGTGCCGTATTATTTATATTTATGCACGAGGGGACATTCCGTGCCATGTTTATGTTTATTTATGCACGAGGGGACATTTTGTGCCGTGTTATTGATATTTATGCACGAGGGGACATTCCGTGACATGTTTATGTTTATTTATGCACGAGGGGACATTCTGTGTCGTGTTATTGATATTTATGCACGAGGGAACATTCCGTGCCGTGTTTTATGATATTTTAGCTGGAGGGGACATGTCGTGCCGTTTCTGTTTACTTGTTTGTTCAGAGTTGTTAATTCTTGTTGTTATTTAAATATTTCAATTATTGCTCTATTCCGTCATTTCAGTAATTGCTACCCCTTTGTCCCCAACATGTATTTCCCCGTTTGTTGTACCTAACTGCTTATTTCCCGCCGTTATTTCTGTTATGTATTATCAAACTGCACTGGTGATATTATTTGTTGTGTCCTAGCGTCGTCACTACTTCGCGGAGGTTAGGCTCGACACTTACTCAGTACATGGGGTCGGTTGTACCGATGGCTACACCTGCACTTCTTTATGTTGTGCAGATCTCGGTACCGGACCCAGTGGACATTGATCGAGGAGGCTTCCTTCAGTCCACCAAGCGACACTGAGGTAGTCCTGCAGGCGTTCACAAGCCTTGGCGTCACCTCCTATCTTACTTCTTTTCTGTCTTTTCGTATTTCTGAGACAGTGGTACTTTGATTTTTCGGACCTTTATTTGTAGCACTCATAGACAGTCCGTGAAGTTGTGATACCAAATTCTGGGAGTTGTTATTAAGGAATTTGTAATACTAATTAATTAAGTTATTAGATTTCATTTCTTCCGCACTCTTGTTTTTATTTGTTTTGTATATCACTTTTTAAATGCTAAATAATAAAGGAATAAGTTAGAATAACCGGTAATGTTGGCTTGTCTAGAGGGTTCAACGTTAGACGCCATCACGGTCCCAACGGTGGGATTACGGGTCGTGACAATCCATTATGTGATTCTTTGCCTTATTTTCTGCCAATCTTGTGTATTTTTACCTAAATTAGGGTTTCAACTTTACTTATTTAAATACTTGCCCTTTTGGTGTTTGAATTAGCTATTTTCCATGCTTATGTTCTAATCTCTACACTATTTAATCCCCTCCCCACTCCCCTTTAAAGAAAGCTCTTGAAGTTCTGAGTTCAAAAATCTTTCACTACTATAAACAAAATTTGTGTGCTTCTACTCTATTGAATATCTTACTATGTGTTCTGATTCCTTGCCGGCTGAAAGCCAAGGCCAGAAATCTCCAAGTTCTTGATTTTGTTTGGTGATATTTACCACATTGTTGGATCCCTTTCTTCATTGTTTCATCTCAACTGGTGAGTTATTAGACCCTCTGCCATTTCATTATGATTATTTGCTCAATGTCTTACTGCAATTAGACTATGTTTGAAACATTTTTGAACCTATTTTGAGTTTATTAATGAAATTCTACTTAAACTCTATGTTATTGATGACTATCTGTTAAAGTTAAGTTGTTATGAACCTGTTTATAAACATGCTCTCATACCTTTTCATGTGGATTGGTTAACCATGTATAGATGTGTGCATTAACGGATTTATAAGTCTGTTTATTGAACATGTTATAATGTGGCTTGTTTGACTATGTTCTTACTGTATTATGACACCTCTAATAACCACCTCAATAAGTTTTTTAACATATCCTGGCCTATAGCTAATCAATGTGATTCCTTCCTATAACACTGGTTCATGTACTTAGTCTGATCTGGACTCTCTGTTATCACTATGAATTTACTTATGAATTGGCCTTGTTAGCATGTGACTGAATTTAATTCCTAAAACTTGACTAAGTTTTCTAAGCTCAAGCATGTCTACCATTTTTTGTATATGTAATATATGTGATTCTGTCCTTCAGTGAATTCCCTAATCCCATTCTACTCCCCTGATCCTTCTGAATTCTTATTCCGAGCCGGCTGAAAGCCAAGGCTATTTAGGTACTTTCCTCTAACCTCTCTAGTGTGAGCATAACTCAGGGTTCATGTGAGACCCTTGTCAACTCTGACACACTAGGATATGGTCCATAGTGTTTCCTTGAACTGTTTATGATCAATCTCTCTAATGTGAGTACTACCCTGGGTTCTTGAATCCCTTGGGAACTCTGAGGTTTTGTATGATCAGCCTTGAGATATGGGTGAAACACTCAACAACTGGTTATTATGTATCTATGAACATGGATTTTGGAGCTATTGTGAGTTGAAGGCCTGGCATGTCCAGGTGTATTTGGGCCTGCTGTAGGCTCCTTATAGTTATACTTACATTGTAATTCATTACATTAAATTCTGGTCTGTAATAATTATTTGTAATAACAATTCTGGGGTGTTAGTGAAATTGGGAAGGGGTTCTTCTTTTACATTTGCAATAAGTTGGGTAGAAATCCTGCCTATAGGTCCAACAATGTGTTATTATATGTGTTGTATATTAGAAATTCTGCCTATAGGTACCTCATTATGTTCTGTTAGTAATCATGTTTATAGGAAATGGTGTGGTCCAATATGCGTGCAAATGTCTGCTTACACTTTGTTCTGTTCAAATTGTAGAGATCATGCCTATAGGATCTAAAACTGTTCAAATTGTAGAAATATACCTATAGGATCTAAAACTTGATCGAATTGTAGAAATCATGCCTATAGGATCTAAAACTGGATCAAATTATAGAATGCATGTTTACAGGCCTGGATCTGTTTAATTGCATTTCTGCCTGTTTACTCACGAGTTTCCAAATATTATGATGTTATCCTTACTAGAAAACATGCCTATAGGATTAAAATAAATAATTCTGGGTATGTGACTTACCACTATTTACTATCGTATAAAACACCTAAATACCAAGCTAATAGGCTTAATCGTATTATGCTAAAATCAGTAGGCAAATTTATGTACGTTCTAATAATCGTATTAATAAACTGATTTTGTATACGACTTTCTGCTCGTTCATAGATATCCTGCCTATAGGATTCTGCAATTAATAAAATTTGTCAATGCTAATCAACTTGGCGTGCATTTGATGAATAAATGCGGAGGCTAACTTGAGCCCATACTTGTTTCTATTTGAGAGTCCTCACTGTTTTTGCCTGTCGCTTAGTATTTTTTCTTTTGAGCAGCCTAAGTTAAGGTTTAGAACCATCCTGAAATAGAGGTCCAATTGCCTCTTGGATCATAGGCATGGGACGGGTATTGCACGCATAGGGCACGACTTAGAATTAAATAGAGCGCTTTAGGTAAATAACTTAAAGGTAGTAATCGGGTAGCAGGAGATGATAGTCTATGCTTGCTGAATAATATGAGTAACACCCCATCTTGAGAAAGTTACGAAATATTATTTATGTTGCACGGGGCGATCCTTTAGCCTAAAAACTTAGGACCCCCCCCCCCCCCCCCCCCCCATTCTGTTAAAATAATTCTTTATTTGTCCAGACTATTTCTTTTCTCTTACACTAATACTCCAAAATCTTAAGTGCGTTCATAACCTAACTAACTCTCGATCATCTCAGCTTTCTTTAATCGTAGGCAATTACCTTTCCTGGTCTTTCTGCCCCTTGTTGTGTGCATACTTAGCTTATCTTAGTTCCCAGGCATGCCGGGATTTTTGTGCAACTCACATAGTCCCAAACATTACCTTTGGTTTCATTTTCCGCTCATTAGCTACGATAGGTGTCACTTTCTTATAGAGTACATACGATTTTGTAGTGAGACTGTTTTTACATGACCATTTCTCCTTCAAGTTACCATGTTTAGGTTGAAGCCTTCTTCCTTATTTCCTCAGCTAGTCTTTCACTAAAGTACTTAGGGAGGACCCTCTGACTCTTGTAAAGCTGTGAGCTTATTACATCGTCTACTCAACGGACTTTTTATGTCCTTCCTTGCCTATAATTATCCATAGTTACTTACCTCCATGCCCGTGCGCTTGTGGGGTTGCTTCTGAACTGATATTTTGACTGTCTTCCCAATGGCACTCTCTTTTATTTCCGTAACACTCATTTGGTACCTTTGACTACCCCAACTCCTATCTAAATATATCTTAATTATTACAATGTCATAACTGCGAGGGTGAATTCACTATATTGGGTTTTACTATGTTTATCTTGCACGATCTGTTGATTTGTCTGTATCTTCTTGTCTAGCCATAACTAGGCTCTTCCTGAATGTTTACTAACTACTCGTTGGCCCATTCTTATATCAATATATCGCGTAATCTTTCTTGTGTTATTTCCTTTGTCCTAACTTACCTCTCGCACTGGCTCCTTATTTATCAATAACATCCCGGGCAGGAACCCTTACTTACATTCCTTGACGTTGTGCTTGCATAATATTTTGGAATCGTAGCATATCTATAGGATTCGGGTAAGCGCAATCTCGTTCTTTTTTCATTTTTGTCGCATTCTTACTTTACCATTCCATAATTACTAGAACCACTTAATTCTGACTTAATGCCACATCACTCCATATTCCCCTCTTTAGGGGAGTACTGAGAGTTGGAGCTACGACGATCTACCTATAGATGTTTTACCTCTTCAACTTTGGCATCTTTTCACATCATCAATGACTCTTACTCGCCTTACGGAAATCCTTCTATACCAAGGATACAAACTTCCTTATTCGCGAGGGTGACACTTAGTATACTGGCACATACAGTCCCTTAAGCTTAACTTTGCTCACATTGCTTGCTTTAGGAAAGCGTCTTCCTGAATGACCATTCTTTGAATTTCTCATGAATCTTCTTTTGTTGTCCATTCTATTATCGCCGAAACGCAATCTGAAATTCTCATGATGTCGACCATTATCAAACCACTTAGTCCTTAATTCATGTTTAGTTTATCTTGTTCACCAATCCATACTGATTTCTATTACTCTAGGATCTAGATTTTCCTTATGGTAGTTGTGTTGGAGTCAAGAACTTAATGCTCGAAATGAGGATATGACTTTATGGCCTATACTCTTTTGTTGTCTCAAGGCCTGTCACCTCTCTTATTTTCCTTCACTTGACTATAGACTCTGTAATATTGTCATCTTTTTTATCTACCGTTGTCATCCATGTATCACATCTTACTCATAATGCTTCATTATCTCTCTTCTTACTTCCCGGTAACATCTATGTCTATCACTTTATTCTGAAAACTCAAACAAGACATTCTTCTGCTTCTAGCTCCCCTTGCTTCATTCACTGGCTCTTCGGGTTGCCTAACATTCTCTCTTTACTAGGAAAGGGATCCATACTAAGGTAATATTTATCCCTTCCAGGATTTCAGTGCCTGTCTTTGTAAATAAAATAAAAAAATTGAACACCCTAGTATTCGTATCTAGTTGTACTATTCTAGAATGCACCATCTGGGTGTCTCACAAGGAGAATTATTATCACGTTTGTAATATCCTTCGAAAATGTCAGCTAACGCTAACCATCCATCCAACATTTTGGGGGTACTTTAACCCGGCCAGATCCTGATATCCGTCCTTCTCTTATACTACTTCTGTTAGCCCCCATAGGGCATAAATGAGATGGGTGTGGCCAATTGTACATGCCTCTGTTATTGTTGAAGGTAACTCAAAAGGCTTATATTCCTCTGCCTGAACTGTAAATACGGCCAATCTTCATTAATTGGGCGCCTCTTACCCTTCTTCATCTTGCTTCTTTTACTTGTTGAGACTCGTGTCTACCTTCCGATTCTCTTATTCTTTTTTACCGTAAGAGTGAATAGACATTCTTGCCTTAGGGATCCTTATCAAGAAACTTACACATCTTATTACACACGTGATCGGCTAAATACCTCATATTTATCCATCATAAGCATGATGCAAAAATCGAGTTCATCTGACTCAACTCTTCCACAACTATATCTCTTACCAATCGTCTTTCTGGATGAAGGTATTGTCGTATAATGAATAAGATAGAGTTTAGGAAATTGAGTTCTTACAACTGAGCTCTACCACACGATCTAGAGTAAGAAGAAAGAGTGACAATCCTAAATGCCCTGTAGCCTCCTACTTATAAGTGTGGTGCACGACACACCCATAAATAAGACTTTGCTAGACACGACTTGTAGACTCCCTAGAACAGAACTGCTCTGATACTACTTTTGTCATGACCCAGACATATGGGCCGCAACGGACACTCGGTACCTTACTCAACTGAGTACCAACATAAAATATCTTTCTTATCGTACTTCCATTGGAAAATGGGTTAAACGGGCCGTCATGGACTAACCAGAATAAACATAGGGGAATACTCAATATAGGACGACCCAACCCGATATAAAAACTTATACATGTGACATACATGCCTATAAGGCCAACATGATCATTTTTAAACTCAAACCATAGGCTGGCAAGTCCATACAAGTTATCCATATACATGACATCTGTATACAAGCCTCCTAGAATACATATGTATCATAAAGATCGGGATTGAGATCCTCCATATCAATCAATACATGTCCTAATTATACTGACCAAATAAGCAACTCCGAAGCAAATGGAGCGCACCAATATCTTCCACTGAGTTGATAACCTACTTCGAGGGCTCTCGACTTGTCAATCGGGACCCGCGAGCATGAAACGTAGCGTCTCTAGGCAAAAGGGACGTCAGTACAAATAATGTACCGCCTATGTAAGGCATGAAGATCAATACATAAGAGACATATATGAAACATGAAATAAAGAATTCCACCAATAAGTCTCAATAACTTTGTAAATTCTAAAATATTTATAAGGTCATGCACGTGCGTATAGATATCATGTCATGCGTATATGTGTACATAACATCATCAAGCCTCTGAGAGCATCCCATCATATCGTCCCGTCCACTGTGGGCAAAATCATCAACATGTACCAACTGATCAGGTGGTGGTGTGTATATAATACCATAACATTTTACCATATCCCATATACATATATATACATATATACGCGTATATAACGCCAGGTCATAGGTAATTGTGCATGTATAAATGAATGCAATTCATGAGAAGTACGTCAATAAAGTCTTTCGGAACGTCATAAGACCATTATACCTCTGATTAATATCATGAAATAAACTTTATCAATTTATGTATTTTCTGAGACACATGAACATACGATAGAATAATAAGACATGGAATTCAAGAACATAGGCACCTTTAATACTTCTATGAATAGAGTCATTTATGGAAGTTGTGAATTTTCTCGTTTCGTTTGTATTGTATGGATCATGCCAAAAAGAAAGAAGGAATCTCTCTAACACACTTCTTTTGCTAAAAACACGTAACGGGGGATCGAAGTAGGGGGAAAATCTGTATGATATTCTTGAAAAAGATTGCACTGTACTCTGTTATAATTACAAAATCTCATTTGGTTTGAATTGTTGAAGATCTCACATGCATATGTGATTGCATATTTGAAGTCTTGAATTCCATCTGTTACTACATGTAGTCATAAGCCTGTGAGGCTTTTTATATAAGTGGGTGTGGGCCCCACACTTTGTATGACTAAGCCACATAATCTCATACATTTTGCCACCTTTAAGAATGATTTAAGAGTCACTTAATGGATTCCATGTGGTTGCCACGTTGGGGAGTTAATTCTTATCCCATAATTAACCACTTTATTCCTTAATCAATTTGTTAATCCCCTATTAACCAATAATTACTCAATTATTCACATAATTAGGAATTATCTCTAATTACTTAAAATACTATTCGCTTTCAACACACTTTATACACCTTACTATCATGGTCATGTGGTACCTTGTATGGTACTAGTCCATGAATACGGGGTATTATTTCTTGGATTGTGTTTTATTTCCAAATTATCAAACTCCGACGAAACTCATTTCTTAGATTCGTTTACCCTCTCATCTTCACGAATTTACTTATCACTTGTTTGAAATAGCCTAATGCTTATAATCTCAAAATAATCTCATTCCCGAACTTATGTCGAAACTTACGACGAAACTTTAACTTATAAAAATACGGGATGTAACATCTCATTTTCGAGCTTATATCAATTTACTTATAGCATACTTTCACATACGAGAACATGGGTGTAACACTGAATAAGGTTGTGTGGCTAGTAATCAAAGCTTTGTCACACTTTAGCAAAACTTTTGGGTCGATAGCCAACATGGAGAAGTAACATATTTTCATGGCAGGGATAGATGATGAGAAAAAGCAGTTGCTTCTGGCAAAAACAGGTTTCTCTCATGGCTCATTTCCTATAAGATATCTTGGTATACCTTTGTCCTTAAACAAGTAGAGTAAACTAGAATGCCAACATCTGATTGAAAAGATTACTGTTAGGATAAACAACACATTCTAGACAGCTATCTTATGGTGGGAGGCTTCAAATTATCAATTATGTATTGTTCTCAGTTCATAATTTGTAGGGAGTTGTCTTCATTTTGCCGCAAGGTGTCCTAAAAGAAGTAGACAAGAAATGTAGAGACTACCTATAGGAAGTACAGTTGAGAGGAAGAAGATCCGTGTAGTAGCATGGGAGAAAGTATGCTGCCCTAAGAAAGCTAATGGAAACATTAAGTGATACATGAATAAGGCATCATTGGGTAAACTGCTTTGGCGGAAAACAAAGATTCTCTTTAGATCAAATGGGTACATAGAGTTTATATGAAAATGAACCATAATATTTGGACAGATAAAGCTCCTCTAGACTATATTTTGTATTGGAAAAAACTAAATGGCTTGAAAGAAGAAATATAGGATTGGTTGATCATGGTAGATATTCCCTCACAAGGGGTGGGTAGTACTCAATCACAAAGAGTTACTTTGCCATTTTAGAAACTCAGATAAGACTTAATATGGTTGAACTCATTTGTAGTGTAGCTATATAACCTAAGCATAGAGTTATCACGTGGCTTCCGGCTCAAATGAGATTATTAACAAAAGAGAGACTAATTAAAATGAATATCCCAGTTGAGAATGTACACTATTGTCTATGTAATACTCAGGCTTATGGGAATTCACAACATTTATTTGTGGACTGTCTTTGGTTTCATTTGGTTAGGGATGCTCTTATGTCTTGGTGTGGACTATATGTACAATCAAGTGACATGAAGATGGTGTGTGACGATTCTATCTCATTTTAAGCACTAGCTCCTTATTTTATATTAGACCTTTCATAACTTAATTTGATGATTAACGACTTACATGCGTGGTCCATGTCTTTTTTTGGAAAGTTTACATGTGAAATTTTAAAGAAAAAGTAATTTTGGGCTTAAAATAAGGTTTGAGTTGACTAGTGGTCAATGTTTTTGGTAACTGACCCAGATTCGATATTATGACGGATTTCGTAGGTCCAAATGATATTTTTGAACTTGTACGCATGTTTGGTTGGGGTTCCGGGTGACTCGAGAGCGTTTTGGCATATTATGTGAAAGTTGGAGAAACTTGTGTTTCAACGTTGAAATTTTGAGTTTTGATAACCGATTCTTGATCTTTGATGTTATTTTGATGAATTAGTTAGCAAGAAAGTTTGTATAATGTTAATACACTTGTGCACATGTTCAGATTGGAGTTTGAGGGGATCGAGTGAGTTTCTGATAAGTTTTGGTTGATGTTGGAACTGCTGAAGCATAGCAGTTGTTGGTGTGAACTTGCAGGTCTCGTAATTACGAGCCTCACATTTGGGATGTCAATCTCGCAAATGCAAACATTGGCTGGGGGCTGGTTCTTCGCATTTGCGAAGAAATGTTCGTTCTCTGTGATTGCTTTTGCGGCCTTTGTGTCACATTTGCGACACTATGTTAGGTAGAGCAGCTTCGCATTTGCAAAGATTCGCTCGCATTTGCGAGTGGGTGTCCTTTGTAAATGCAAAGGTAATGTCAAATTTGTGACTATTACATGGCTGGGAAATGCGATCAGTGGTTTGATTTTGCGATGGTCGCAATTGCGAACTCTAATTCGCAATTGCGACATCTGCAACTGGGTAAAAGTAGGGAATTTTTCGAAGCTTAGCTCATCTTACACTATTTTTCAACCCTAACTCCATTGAGGCAATTTCTTGAGAGCTTTTTCTTCCCAAATTCATTGGCAAGCAACTCTAATTTGTTTTCCATCAATTCTCATTACAATTCATGAATTTCTTCATCAAATCTATGAATTTCAAATTAGGAATTAGGGGTTTTGGTTAAAATTTAGGAATTTTATAAAATGCAGATTTAGACCTCAACTTGAAGTCGAATTTCAAAATAAATCACATAATCGGACTCTTGGGTGAATGGATAATCGGGAGATGGTCTCACTCGGACTTCGGCCAAGAGGCTCGGGGTTGACTTTTGTTGACCTTTTCAAATATGATCAAAATTGGACATTTTTTATTCGTGTGTACTTTCTAAAGCTTGATTTGGATTGATTAATTAATATTTCGCTAGATTCGGTTTGGTTGGAGGATTGTTCTAAAGCAAAAGTCGTGGTTGATTGTTCATTTAGTTCCAGAAAAAGGTAAGTTTTGTGGTTAACCTTGACTTGAGGAAAATAGGATTTAATTGGTCTATGTGCAAATAATTTATGTGTGGGGACAGTGCATATACAGGTGACGAGTGTATATGCGTTGTCATGGGTTTAAGCATGCACAGTGGTATATTAATTGTGTATTTTAACTATATCATGCCTTCTTTTAGTCCGTGTGGCTATTTGTGCCATGTCTTCATTGTTACATGTCCTTACGTGCTAAATACAAGTCTTTATTGATACATGTCTCTATTTGTTACATATTTTCGATATCCATGATTTTATTTATTGTTCATTTTTGCTTGTTCTATGCCCCCACATGTTGCTAGGTAGAATCTATTATTGTTCTATGCCTTTAATTGTCTATTCGCCTTCACTTGATTTCTATTTCGCTTCGAATTATCATATTGGTTTTCCCTGGAGTATTTATACATTTTGGTTTCGTTTTTTCTTGTATGTTGTAAGATACACCATAGTTTTTTGTGGTATTACTATGATATTTGGGATCGAGTTGTATGCCACAATGGCATTGATATGTTATTTGGGATCAGGTTGCACACCGCAACGATATTGATATGATAATTTGGGATTGGGTTGGACACCGCAGCAGATATTGATATTGTATATGGGATCAGGTTGCATGATGCAATGGTATTGGTATATATATGTGTGGATCGGGTTGCTCTCCGCAACGGAGAAGTTATATTGTGATTGTTTTTGGTTGTTGGTTCTGCATCCATGTTATGTTTTGACATTGAGCATAGACGATGTTCTGGGGCCCTCTGTTGGTAATTTCTATTTTGGTTTTCATATTAACCATTGTTTCTATATCCTCCTATTATTTTTTACATATACTCATATAGGTTTATAGTGAGTGCCTTGTTATAGCCTCGTCACTACTTTGTTGCTCGACACTTACGTAGTAATGGGGTCGGTTGTACTCATACTACACTTCTCCACATCTTTTATAGATTTTGGTGCAGGTACCAACGATGCTTAGTGGAGGTTTTGCTCAGAGTGTCACTATGCGGAGACTTGAGGTAGAGCTGCATGGCGTTCACAGACCTTGAAGTCCCCTTTTTATCTTTCATACTATTTATTTTCGTCCGGAAAGTTGTCTTTTATTTCAGGCCTTGTTTGTAGTACTTTTAGCAGATCATGTACTTGTGACACTAGTGTTTGGATGTAGACTAGACTGTGTTGGTTTTAGATTATCATATTACAAGTATTTCAGACTTATATTCTTAATAATTTGCTTTTAAATTGTTAAGATTGATTAAATGATTGACCAATGTTAGCTTGCCTAGCAAGCGGATGTTAGGAGACACTAAGGCCCCGTGGTCAGATAACTAGGTTGCCTAGGTCTCATGAGTCATGAAAAATCTTAGTAGAGTCTTGAGGATCGGTACGGAGACGTGTGTACTTATCTTCTAGTCTATAAGTCTTTAAGAAATTTTCACTTTCTTTCCTTCTCTATCGCGTGACTTTATTCTATCGTCGAAGTTTGAATCACTATATTCTTATTCCCTCACAGATGGTGAGTACACGTACTAATCAGTAGCTGATCAGGAGTCGGAGCCCCAGACTGCAGCCACTACTAGAGGTAGGGGTCGAGGCCGAGGTAGAGGCAGAGCTTAGCCTAGAGCGCACGCAGCAACACCTATTGTAGAGCCTCAGATGGAGAAAGATGATGAGGTCCATCTTTCGACTGCACCAGTAGGTCCAGCTCAGGTCCTAGAGGGGTTAATTGTTACCCTAGTGTTTCAGGATGCCCTAATCCGCCTGGTTGGCCTTATGGAGAGTGTGCTCAAGACGGTGTGTTCCCTATGGTACCAGCCATCTCTCAAGCTGGGGGAGGAGCCCACACTCCTGCTATTCACACTCTAGAGCATATGGATCATGGGTTTCATACCCCAGAAGTTTCACCCATTAGAGGAGTTTAGCCTGTCATTACTACACAGCCCGAGGAGGGACCCGTGATGTTAAGCGAAGGGCTGAAGAGGTTGGAGAAGTTCACCAAGTTGTTTCCCACTCGCTTTGGCAGTACACCTTCTGAGGATCCCTAGGATTTCTTAGACCATTTCCATGAGGTATAGCGCAACATGGGTATCCTGGAGTCCAATAGAGTTGACTTTATATTATTTCAGTTGCACGACTCTGCCAAGAGGTGGTGGCAGGATTATGTTCGGGGCAGACCAACAAGTTCACCTCCTCTCACTTGGGCTAAGTTCTCATAGTTATTCTTGTATAAGTTCATCCCTTTTACTTAAAAGAGAGGACTTCCGCAACCAGTTTGAGTGTCTTCAGTAGGGTAGCATGACCATTACTCAGTATAGACCAGATTCATGGAATTATCCTACCATGCAGTTATCTTGATCCCTAATGAGAGGGAGAGGGTATAGAGGTTTATAGATGACCTTACTTACGACATTAGGTTATGGATTGTCAAAGAGATCGAGGATGATGTTTCTTTCACTTGGGTTGTAGAAATTGCTAGGATGATCGAGAGGATTCATTGCCAGGGTAGAGAGGCGGCATCAGAGAAGAGGCCTCATTATTTTGATGGGTTCAGTGGTGTCAAGTCTGCAGGACGAGGTTCATTTGGTAGAGGTCATCCTATCAGGATGGTTCAGACAATGCTTCAGGTATCATATTTTGCTTCAAGCTGGCATGGTTCTTATGGATCACGTCCCGAGAAGTTAGCGTTCAGTGAACCTATAGCTCCCATTAGTGCACCACTAATCCAAAGCTATCACATGATTATTCGGACCGTCAGGGCCAGTCCCAGCTTCAACAACCATGTCAGTAGATTAAGTGCTTTGAGTGTGGAGGTATGGGTCACATCAGGAGGTATTGTCCCAAACTTCAGGTCATCATGCCACATAGAGTACTCGTGCCATGATACTGGCACCATTTTATCCACCACCCGCTCATCCAGCTGGAGGTGGGGGTCAGGTAGCCCGAGGTGGAGGTAGATAGCTAGAGGTGGAGGCCAGTCAATGAGAGGTCTTCCAAGAGGTGGAGGTCAGATTGGTGGGTTTTAACCTCATTGCTATGCATTTTCCAGCTAGCCTGAGGCGGAGTCGTCTGATGAGTTCATCACAGGATTGTTCTGGTCTTTCATAGAGATGCATCAATTTTATTTAACTCGGGTTCTACTTATTCGTATATGTCATCCTATTTTGGTTCATATTTGGATGTGTCTCGTGATTCTTTGAGCATTCTTATTCATGCGTTTATAGGCTGTTGGGATTCTATTATGGTGGGTCGGATCTATAGCTCCTTTTTGGTCACTATAGGGAGCTTTGAGACTAGGGTTGACCTTCTGTTACATAATATGATGGATTTTGATGTGATATTGGGCATTGATTGGTTATACCCTCACGTAATCTTGGATTGACATGCCAAGATTGTGATGTTACTATGCCGGGTTGCCTAGGTTATAGTGGAGGGGGACTCTTGGTCACTCTACTAGAAGGGTCATTTCATATGTGAAGGCTCGACGTATGGTCAAGAAAAGGTGTTTAGTGTATTTGGCTTATATCCGTGATTCTAGTGCGGAGGTTCCGTCCCCATGGATTCAGTTCCGATGGTGAGAGCGTTCCTAGAGGTATTTCCTACAGACTTGTTGTGTATGCCACCCAGCAGGGATATCGACTTTTGCATTGACTTGGTTCCAATCACTCACCCTATTTCTATTCCACCATATCGTATGGCTCCAGTTGAGTTGTAAGAATTAAAGGAGCGGTAGCAGGATTTCCTTGACAAGGAGTTCACTAGACCAAGTGTCTCACCTTGGGGTGCACATGTGTTATGTGGAAAGAAAATAGAAGGATAGTTGAGGATATGCATTAACTATCGACAGTTGAACAAGGTAACTATCAAGAAGAGGTATCTGTTACCGGGGATTGATGACTTATTTGACCAGCTTTAGGGTGCTAAGGTTTTTCCAAGATTGATTTGAGATCTGGCTACCATCAAGTGAATATTAGGGCATCAAATGTCCCTAAGACAGCTTTTTAGACTTGATATGGTCGCTATGAGTTCTTGGTGATGTCATTTGGCTTGAGTAATGCACCATCAAACTTTATGGATTTGATGAACCGAATGTTCAAGCCTTATGTGGATTCCTTTGTGGTCGTCTTCAGTGATGATATTTTGGTTTACTCCCACAGTCGAGAGGAGCATGAGCAGCACTTACGGATCGTACTTCAAACTCTGAAGGGACATCAGTTATATGCCAAATTTTTGAAGTGTGAGTTTTGGCTGGACTCGGTTGCCTTTTTGGGCCATATTGTATCTTCTAAGGGCATAAAGGTGGATACTAAAAAGATTGAGGCAATTCAGAATCAGACCATGCCTACTTTAGCTATAGAGAATCGAAGCTTTTTGGGTTTGGCAGGGTATTATCGTCGGCCGTGGAGGGATTTTCATCTATCTCAAACCTATATATCAATTTGACTTAGAAGGGTGATCTTTCCAGATGGTCCGACGAGTGTGAGATGAGCTTTCAGAAGCTCAAGACTACATTGACTATAGCACATTATTGGTTTTACCTACGGGTTCAGGATCTTACACTGTGTATTGTGATGCATCGTGTGTTGGGCTTGGCGTGATATTGATGCAGGACGGTAGGGTAATTGTCTATGTATCTTGTCAGTTGAAGGTTCATGAAAAAGAATACCATATACATGATTTGGAGTTGGCAACCATTGTTCACGAGCGGAAGATTTTGAGGCGATATCTCTATGGTGTTCCATGTGAGTTTTATACTGACCATCGGAGTCTCCAGCACTTGTTCAAGCATAAGGACCTTAATTTGCCGCAACTGAGATAGTTAGAGTTACCGAAGGACTATGATATTTCCATATTATATCATCCGGGGAAGGCCAATGAAGTGGCCGATGAATTGAGTAGGAATGCCGAGAGTATGGGTAGTTTGGCATATTTGCCGGCAATGGAGAGGCCACTAGCCATGGATATTCAGGATTTGTCCAATCGCTTTGTGAGGTTGGAAGCTGGTGAGCCCAGTCGAGTTAGCATATCAGGGCATCAATTTGATGATCCTCACTTGTTGGTGTTGAAAGACACGTTGCACCGAAGTAGTGCTAAGGAGGTTATGATTGGATATGATGGTGTTATGCGGCTTTATGGCCGGGTTTGTGTTCCAAATGTCGACCGGTTAAGGGAGTATATCCAGAGGACGCTCATAGTTTGCACAAAGATGCACTATGACTTGAAACAATACTACTGGTGGCGGAGGATGAAGAAAGATATTGTCAATCATGTCTTGTGGTGTTTGAATTGTCAACAGGTGAAGTATGAGCATCAGAAACTTGGTGGGTTGACTCCGAGAATGGAGATACTGGAGTGGAAGTGGGAGGGCATCACTATGGATTTTGTGGTAGGCTTACCACGGACCTTGACGAAATATGAAACAGTTTGGGTTATTATGGACCGATCGACTAAGTCTGCATACTCCATTATGGTGATGACTTCCTATTCTTCAGAGCGGTTGGCTCAAATTTACATCCGGGAGATTATCTGCCTGCACGACATGCCCATTTCCATCATTTCTGACCGGGGCACGTAGTTCAGATTGCATTTCTGGAGAGTCGTGCAACGTGAGTTGGGTACGTAGGTTGAGCTGGGTACCGTGTTTCATCCTCGATGGATGGGTAGTCCGGGCGCACCTTTCAGATTTTGGAGTACATGTTGCGAGCATGCTCTATGGAATTTCGGGAGTCGATGGGACCAGTTTTACCTCTATCAAAATTTGCCTATAACAACAACTATCAGTCGATCATCCAGATGGCCCCGTACGAGGCCTTATATGGGAAGCTATGTCGTTCGTCAGTTGGTCGGTTTGAGCTCGGTGAGGCTAGATTATTCGGAACTGATTTGTTCTATGATACTTTGGGAATGTTAAGGTGATTCAAGAGTGACTCTGTACAACTCAGTCCACGCAACAAAGTTATGCGGACTGGAAGGTTCAAGATGTGTCTTACACGGTGGGTGAGAAGGTTCTTCTCCGAGTGTCACCTATGAAAGGCATGATGCAGTTTGGGAAGAAGAACAAGTTGAGCCCGAGGTTTATTGGCCCGTTTGAGATTTGGAAAGAGTTGGGGAGGTTGCTTATAGGCTTGCATTACCTCCTAGCCTAGTAGGGTTACATCTGGTATTTCACATCTCCATGCTTCGTAAACACCATGAGGATAGGTCGCATGTCTTAGACTTCAGTACAGTGCAGCTTGATGAGAATTTTACCTATGAGGTTGTGGCTATTATAGACCGGCATGTTCGAAAGTTGAGGTCTTAGAGTTTTCCTTTTGTGAAAGTGTAATAGAGAGGTCAGCCGATTGAGGAGGCTACGTGGGAGTCCGAGACCGATATAAGGAGTAGATTCCCGCACCTTTTTACTAGTCCGGGTATAATTTTATGTTCGTTTGAGGATGAACGTTTCTTTTAGAGGTGGAGAATGTGATGACCCGATACGTCATTTTGAGCAGTAGTTCTTTTTTCTATATTCTGAGACCTTTCATAGCTGAAATTGATGATTTATAACTTGCGTGCGTGGTCCGCTTCATTTTCCGAAAAGTTAACATGTGAAATTTAAAAGAAAAAGTGATTTTTGACTTAAAATTAGGTTTGAGTTGACCATGGTCAATATTTTTGGTAAACAATCCCAATTTTGTGTTTTGACAATTCTGGTAGGTTCATATGATATTTCTGGACTTGTACGCATGTTTTTTGGGATTCCGGGTGTCCTGAGGGCGTTCCAGCACATTATGTGAAAGTTTGCAAAAATTGAGTTTCAAAGTTAAATTTTGAGTTTAGATGATCGATTATTGATATTTGATGTTATTTTGATGATTTAAGTTATTTGTATGATGGTATTACACTTGTGTGCATGTTCGGATTGGAGTGCGAAGGACTCCAGTGAGTTTCAAATGAGTTTCAATTGATGTTGGAACTGTTAAAGCATAACAGTTGCTAGTGTGAACTTGTAGGTCTCCCAATTGTGAAAGGGCCTCGCATTTGCGATGTCAAGCTCGCAAATGTGAACATGGGTTGGGGCTGGGCCTTCGCATTTTGCGAACTATTCGGTGACTGCTTTTGCGGCCTTTGTGTCTTATTTGAGACACTGTGTTAGGTATAGAAGCTTCACATTTACGAAGCTTGGCCCGCCTGGTACACTAGGATGTTGGCTTACCAAGCATTTGCTCACTGCTCCTACTGCCCGCTTGGCGGGCAAAGAGCTCGATATCTTGACCTTTCTCTCTGATGGGGTGGCAACTTCAACTCACAACCACAAGGGCTCCTTGAGTTTGAAATAAGGGCAAGAAGCAAGGGCGTAGCAGATGCGCGAAGTAGCGCCTAAGTGCATCTATTTTGTCCTCGGGTTGAGGAGTGTACAAGCGATTTTGTCCACGCTTGTTTTGAGTACAAAATGTCACGGGTTCAATTCCCGCCATCCCTACCTATTACTGCTTAAAGGAGCAGTAATGAGGGATCAATTGAGATCGTAAACAAGATCTTTCTAGAAATTCAGTTTCTAGAGGGTTCCAAGCATAGCCTTCTAATATGAGAGCGCAAGAAAGACTGAATCCATCAATGAAGGAAGTGACGCTTGCTACAATCAATATCTGAACAAGACCTTGACTTTGAGAAAAGAACCTAGACCTAACAAGATTAAGTGAATACCTAAAATTGTGGTCACTTTATTTCGATCTTTCCAGATATAACCAAAGAAGGGAAAAGATTCTTCAAGTGTCTCAGGTCCCAAAAGGGCTTGATAAATGCCGCCAAAGCCCAATGCTGCAGAATAAATTAAATGAAGTACTCCGATATAAAGTATGGAAAGATGTCTATAACTTCTCCCCCAGGGCCTCGAGCCTATCCTAATCATTCTCCTTTTCCCGTTCCTGACCCTGAGTGTGGAGAGGTTAGCCTTGAGCCAGGTCGTGATTGTTTATTCCAGTTCGTAACTCTAATTGAGTGACGTGATCGGTTGTTAGGATGATGGGGATGATATCCTCTAGCCCAGTCATGTCATTGCGAAAGAGTTAAGGGTCTCCAACGCCTATAAATAAAAACTTCTTTCGGTCTCTATTTGGCAAAGGGAGACATAGGGGAACTTAGAAGCCGACACTTCTGAAAACCCCATGGATGAGCTAAAATATACGAATATTTTTGGTTATATGGTTTCCCCTTACAGTCTTTTTTGTTAAAATAAAAGCGAATGGAACAAAGGGCGGTAGATGATAATAAGAAAGGGAGCCGCTTCTGAATGGGCACAATGGATGAACGAAAGCGCCACTAACAGCCTCAACTCAAAGGCGTAGGAGTGTGTTGTCCTTCGCAAATGCTAAGTTAATGTCGCATTTGCGACAACTGTATAGCTTGGAAACTGATCGCATTTGCAATCAGTGGTTCACTTTTGCGATGGTCGCATTTGCAAACAAGAGTTCGCAATTGCGACATCTGCAACTGGGTAAAGTAAGGAATTTTGAGACTTAGCTCATTTTACACTATTTTTCAACCCTAGACTCCCTGGTTTTGTGATTTCTTGAGAGCTTTTTCTTCCCAAATTCATTGGAAGCAACTTTAATTTATTTTTCATCAATTTCGTTACTTTTTTTATGATTTCTTCATCAAATATATGTGTTCCAAAGTAGAAATTAGGATTTTTGGGTAAAATTTAAAAAAATTATAAAATTACGAAGTAGGCCTCAAATTGAGATTGGATTTCGAAACAAATCACATAACCGAGCTAGGGGGTTAATGGGTTATTGGGATTTGGTTTGAATCTCGGATTTCGACCAAACGGGTCCGGGGTTAACTTTTGTTGAATTTTGTTAAATATGATTAAAATAGAATATTTTTCATCCGTGGGTAGTTTCTAAAGCTTGATTTGGAATGTTTGAATGATATTTGGATAGATTCAGTTAGTTTGGAGACTTATTCTAAAGGAAACGTCGTGGCTGATTGTTGATTTGATTCCAAAAAGAGGTAAGTGTCATGGTTAACCTTGACATGAGGGAAATAGGACATGATTTGTCTATGTTCCACATGATTTATGTGTAGGGATGGCGTATATGCAAGGTGACGAGTGTATATGCACTGTCATGGGTTTAAGCATGTGGGGTGGACTATTAATTGTGTATTTTAATTATATCACGCCTTCTTTTATTACGTGTGGTTATTCGTGTCATGCCTTTAAATGTCTTCATTGCTATATGCCTCTATTTGCTATATGTTTCTAATATCCATATTTTTTTTTATTATCTGTTTTGCTTGTCTATTCTCCACATGTTGCTAGGTAGAAGTTATTATTGTTGTATGCCTTCAATTGTCTATTTGCCTTCACTTGCTTTCTAATTCACTTCGAATAGTCATGTTGGTTTTCCGTACAGTATTTATACGTTTTTTGGTTCCTTTTCTCTTGTACGTTATCAGATACAATGTAGTTGTTTGTGGTATTACTATGATATTTGGAATCAGGTTGCACATCACAACGATATTGATATGATATTTGGTATCAAGTTGCATGCCACCACGATATTAATATGATATTTGGGATAAGGTTGCATGCCGCAATGGATATTGACATTGTATAGGGGGCGGGTTGCACGCTGCAATGGTATTGGTATATATATATATGTGGGTCAGTTTGCGCGTCGTAGCGAAAAAGTTGTATTGTGATTATTTTTGGTTGTTGATTCCGTATCCATGTTGTGAAGTAAAATTAAGCATAGATGTTATTCTACGCCTCTCTGTTGTGTAATTCTTGTCCAATTTTCATGTTAATCATTTTTTCTCTATCATGTTGATGTTTTTACTTATACTCAGATAGGTTTATAGTGAGTGCCTTGTTATAGCCTCATCACTACTTCTTTGAGGTTAGGTTCGGCATTTACGGAGTACATTGGGTCAGTTGTACTCATACTACACTTATACACTTCGTATGCACATTTTGATATTAGTCCCAGCGGTTCTTAGTAGAGGTTTTGCTCGAACGGTCATTATTCGAAGACTTGAGGTACACTACACAACTGTGATGACCCGATAGGTCATCTTATGATTTAAACCTAATTTTGTGATCCGAAACCTTTAAAAGTCATGTTATGGACTTTCTTGATTTGCGTGCGCAATCCGGACGTCTTTCCAGAAATCTTTTATGTTAAAAGCTGATTAAAATAAGAAATTTTGCCTTAAAACCTCATTTGAGTTGACTTTGGTCAACATTTTTAGTAAACGGACCCAGATTCGTGTTTTGACGGTCCCGGTGGGTTTATATAGTGATTTGGGACTTGGGCGTATGCCCAGAATCAAAATCGGAAGTCCCTAGCCCGAAATATGAGACTATGTCGAAATTTGAAAGTTGAAGGCTTAATGAAATTGAAATGTTTGACCAAAGTTTGACTTTTTGGATAACGGATCCGTATTTTGGTTCCGGAACCCGGTATAGGTCCAATACCATATTTATGACATGTCTATGAAATTTGATGAAAAGTGGAGTTGGTTTGACGTGATTCGGACGTCTGGTTGTGAAAATAGAAATTTCAAAGTTTTCTTGAAAAATTCATGTGATTTGGGATTCAATTCGTAGTTCTAGGTGTTATTTTGGCGATTTGATTGCGCGGGCAAGTTTTTATGATGTTTTTAGACTTGTGTGTATGTTTGGTTTGGAGCCTCGAGGGCTCGCGTGAGTTTCGGATAGGCTACAGAGTGATCTAGACTTATAATTTTTGTTGATGTCTGCATTTTCTAGGAACTGGCCTCTGATCCCGCAATAGCGAGATCAGATTTCGCATTTCCAAACATCCCCATCTTCTATCAGGTTCGCATTTGCGAACCATTTATTCTCATTTGCGAAGTATGCCTAGTTCAGCCTAAGTTCGCATTTGCGACAATAAGGTCGCATTTGCGGAAGACCAGAAATCGCATTTCCGATGATAGTCTTGCATTTGCGATGGGAACTGGGGAAGGGGATTCTTTGCATTTGCGAAGACATGGGTCACATTTGCGATCCTACGATTTTCGCATTTGCGAACATTTTGTTCGCATTTGCGAAGGCAGCAGAAATGTGGGAGTTTCGCATTTGCGAAGCTTTACTCGCATTTGCGGGTTTCGCATTTGCGACATCTGCAACTGATGAAATAGGACTTAGACAGGATTTTTGGTTCATTTCTCAAAAGTTCAAATCCTAGAACCCTAGAGAAATTTTTCCAAAGCCATATCTTCCCCAAAACATTGTTAAGTGATCCTAACCCACTTTCCTTAAATTACCCATCACATTTCATGAATTTTCAACCTAGAATCTAGGATTTTCATGGTGGAAATTGAGGGTTTGGGTAGAATTAGGGAGTTTTTCATAATTGGAATTTAGACCTCGAATTGAGGTCGGATTTCGAAACTAATTACATAATCGGGCTCGGGGGTGAATGGGGTGAATGAGTTTTGGTCTGAACCTCGGGTTTAGACCAAGCGGCCCCGGGGCCGATTTTTTACTTTTGGGGAAAAACTTGGGAAATCTAAATATTGTAGTTGATTTCTTTAGCAATATTTGATATTGTTGAGTCGTTTGTGGATATATAAGAGTGGTTTGGAGGTGGATTCTAGAGGAAAAACTGTAATTGAGCATTGAGTGTCCTGTGGAGCGAGATAAGCGTTGTGTCTAACCTTGACTTGAGGGAATTAGGAACCCTCGACCTATTTGCTATATGAAATCCATGTGAGCGGCGTATATGTGAGGTGACGAGTACTTATGCGCCGCCAATTTATCTGTGTGCATGTTTCTTTCATGTTCTTCTCATATTGTTTCTTTCCATGTCCTAAATGTTACATGCTTTACTTGTATTTCCATGCCTAATTGTTACTTGTTAGATATCGCTTCCCCCTGTTAATGGTATTAGTCCTTCCGTAGTTTCATAATCTCCGATTAGTTGCTTGAGCTGGTTTATCGGTACTTTTGTGGTTTATTCTGAATTGGTCTCACTGTGTAGTATCATTTATGTGAATCTTTCGTGGTATACAAACTTCCTATTTGTTTCGGTTTGAAGTTTAAGAATTGTGAAGAGTTTGTGATTTGCACTGTGCAATTTCTGTACATACTGAGTAATTAATATTGATATGGTGGGATCGGGTTGCATGCCGCAACAGGTGGAATAAGGGTGATATATTGAGGAGGAATAAGGGTGAATTGATATTGTACAGTGGAATCGGGTTGCACGCCGCAACAGGTGTAATAAGAGTGGATTGTTCGGCGGAATAATGGTGAACTGTGATTGTGATTATTGTGATATGGTGGGATCGGGTTGCACACCGCAACACTTTTATTTACATTCTGTTGTTTATGTTATTACGAGGAAATAAGGGAGGAATATGATATGTACAGTGGGATGGGGTTGCGCGCCGCAACAACCTATGTGTTTATGTTTTTCCCTGACTGTGTTAGTTGTACGATAGTCTTAATTGCACTTAAGGATTGGTAGTATCTGAACACTGATGAAATACTTTGGAAAACCGTAGTTACTTCTTGCAAGTTAGTGCTTTATTCTATTCTGTTTTCTTTTCTGCTTTTATTATATATATTGCATACATGCTATATTGTCAGTGACCCGCCGTAGCCTCGTCACTCTTTCGTCGAGGTTAGGCTCGGCACTTATCAGTACATGGGGCCGGTTGTGCTGATACTGCACTCTGCACTTCCTGTGCATATTTTGGAGGTGGTCCAAGTTGATCGCGAGGTTGGCTGTAGGATCCACCTGATAGGAGACCCAAGGTAGACATGTCGGTGTCCGCGAGCCCAAGCGTCCCCTTCTATACCTTTTATTTTACTGTTTCTTCTATTTCGAAAACAGTTGTATTTCTTTCAGACAATTACTTGTAGTAAAAATCTTAGAAGTTGGTGAATTGTGACTTCAAATTCTGGGTAGTAGTATATATTTGAAGTTGTTATATATATTCCCGCGTTCATTTCGACTTGTTATAGCTTGCTTGTTGTTAATCACTTAAATATAAAAGAATTGGCTAATAAATCTCTAACATTGGCTTGCCTAGCAAGTGTAATTTTAGGCGTCATCACGGTCCCAGCGGTGGAAATTTCGGATTGTGACAACGACGTTCGCAGACCCTGAAGTCCCCTTATTATCTTTCACACTATTTATTTTTGTCCGGACAATTGTATTTTATTTAAGACATTGTTTATAGTACTTTTAGCAGCTCATGTACATGTGACACTAGTTTCTAGGTATAACTAGACTATTTTGGTTTTAGATTATTATATTACGAGTATTAAGACTTATATTCTTAGTCATTTATTTTTAAATTGTTAAAATTGATTAAAGATTTACTAGTGTTGGCTTGCCTAGCAAGCAAATGTTATGCGCCATCATGATCCATGATTGAGATTTCGGGTCGTGACATAGTGCTGGACAAAATAAAAGGAAAGCACGGCCTTAGTTCAAAAAGGAAGTGTTTGCAGTAATTTGGAGTGCCATGCTTTACCATACTTGGAGAGATAGATTTACCATACTTGGAGAGATAGGAATCAAAGACTGTCAAGAGGAACACATGTAAATAGTGAGTTAATGGTAACACATATAAAGAAGGAAGTTATAGAATCAGTACATTAAAAATGTCCAGGAAAATACATAAATGTAGAGGTTACTTACAACACTTATTGTGTAATTAATCTGGTTTGGGTATGGATTTCATAGACACCCTTCCTAGAAGGTGGTTTATGGAACTAACTGCCCTTAAGCTTGTTATTATTCTATTATTAATTGTAATATTTACAGTGTTCCTAAAAAAGAAAATTGCATCTTGTTCTACGAACTTAACTTATACTCACTTAAGTATTTAAGTGGGCGTTTGGACATAAGAATTGTAAAATTTCGAAAAAAGGTAACAAAAATTTAAGTTAAAACAGTATTTGAAAATTAGGGTGTCACGACCCAAATTCCCACCCTTTAGGCCGTGACTGCGCCTAACGTTGAACCCGCTA